>APFE030080202.1:9761-178264 GCA_000404065.3 Pinus taeda
ATTTAATTAAATCATTATAACTAATATACAAATGAAAAACTATAAATAAACATGGATCCATATCATTATTCAAAATGTATTTCAGATTAATCACATCATCGATTTTGAGTTGACCTTTTGAACCATATGTGATTCTTATCCTAACGACAAGGATGAAAAATCAGATCCCACATAAAATATAAATAATAGATGCATCATGCCCCACAAAATCACTATTAGCAAATAAATTAATTTATTAACTAATTAATCTTTAAGATGAATGTTAGAGATGAGAAGGTCAAACTAATAATGAAATTAGTTACTTAGTAAAAAATACCAATTACAAATGAGAAATGTAAATAGCATTATAAAAGTCTAAGCAAAAGAAAAAGCATATTATCCATAGGAAAAGGACATAAAAAGAAGAAAGGAAAAGGACATAAAAAGAAGAAAAAACAGGGTGAACCAAAAAATAACTAAAATCTATAATGAATGTCTTAAAATTTAAAAACAAAAAAACTATTTACTATTAATCTGAAATATAAGATTAAAGAAATTCTAGAGAGAAACCCCTGAAAAAAAAAGACATATAAGAAAGGAATTGAAATATTAAAATAATAATTAACTATAATAATTAAAAATATATATAAAAAGATACATCAAAATGAGGGGTCCGAACTCAACTCTTACTTAATTTCCAACCTTCATCCCTATTGAGATTTTTCACATGCTTGTCAATTTGAATGGCCTCACGTAATTTCCTATGATGAGAATAATCTATCCTAGCGATGACTCACAGTCCTCAATGCATACATGATGCATAGTTTTCTCGGCATGCTCATCAATCGCTGAGGAGCGGGAACCCTGAATCTAATGTTTGGAGCGGGAACACCTGCGTCTGATGTGTGCAACATGCTCCTTATTCCAAAGCTTAACGGACTGACCAATTTCCCCAATGTAGAGAATCCCACAAGAGCAACGGATTGAATAAACCCCTTTCATGTCCTTAGGGTCAACTGGATCCTTAACAGATCTAAGGGAACTCTTAATGATACTAAGGGGGTTAAAAGTAGCTAAGACCTTATGCTTTTTAATAATGTGAGCAATCTTATCCTGGTCCCATCGATAAAAGGAAGTTTAACCAAGAATAATGGGTCATTATAGCTTTTTTTAGTTCCACCCCTTACTGTCCCTATGAAAAGCTCTAAGAAAAAAATGTCTTCTATAGCCATTCTTTTCAAAAACTTTCAGAAAATGTAATTTCTAATCTTCAAAGTGATTAACATTAGAAATTCTTTTTTCACAAATAAAAAGAAACATATATCTCCATTTTTTATTAAATTTCCCATAAATTATTAAAACAAATATAATGCAAAATATAAATTTCAAAACAAATAGATGTTAGATAGCATGCTATACAAACACCATAACATCAAATTTGTGCAGACAGGCTAACCAGATAACAGGAATTATATCCTACGTCATATTGCAAAGAAGCCTCCTCCATACTTGTAGGAGCTAAAAACTATTTTTGGCTATACAAATTTATCCATACTTAGTGTGGTAGCTAAAAACTTATGTTGCTAGGAAACGTGGGTTCGGGACGGGGACGGTACGAGGACAGGGATGAGAACGTCATTTTTTGAAACAGGATGCGTGGGTTCGTTGGAGGTATATTATAATTTATATATAAATATATTATATTAATATTTTATTAATGTTAATATATGTGAATTTGTATATTTTTCAACTTTAAACAAGTAAACTAAAATACTTATGATTTAAACTTTAAATATTTAAACATCCACATCATTGAACATTCAACGTTCACAATGAAATTTCAAAATTTCTAATGTTATATCAAGTGCAAATTGGAGTTTACATATTAATAAGAATCATGATATATGTCCATTGTCACTCTACATTCAAAATTTGCCTTAAGGCATCTCCAAACAAAAATTAGGAAATTTTAAAATACTAAAATAAAAATAGCTAATAATGAACAATGGTTTCCTCAAGCCATGTCATCAAAATCACTTAGATCTTCAGTTAGCATGCTCTCCAGGTAGGAACCACTCTCATCTTGAGGCTCTTTATCATCCATAGCAACTGGAGGTAGCTCAATAAGGCCATATGGTTGTATCTCCTCGCCCACACACATAGCATCATATGTGTATTGGTCCCATCTCTTGAAAGGACCCTCCTTATAACCAAGATCTTTTTGAGATATGAGACAAAGTGTGCTATGAATGTAGACTAAGTTCTCTGCCTTCTTTGAGCCCAACCTATTTCTCTTTACTGAATGGATAAAGTCATAAGTACTCCAATTCCTCTCGAAAGATGCAGAACTAGCTACATGGAATATTAGCGAAAGCCCATTAAACTAATTAAAAATTTAAAAATAAAAACTAAAATGAACTCCAAAGAACCTGATTTTGGTGTTCCAAGTACCCATCATCAGGGTTCTTCGTACCTGTCAATACAAAAGAACCCAACTTTTTTTAATGGAGAACTCGGTTCTTCATAGCAGAACCTGGTTCTTATGAGTTCTTCTAAAAAGCACCCATACCAGAATCTGATACTTAGGTTCGAAAACCCGGGACGGGTTCGAGAACCCCACCCCTCAATTCGGGAATCCATACAACATAGCTAAAAACCATATTTGACTATACAAATTTATCGCTGAATGATATATTTAAAAAACCGAAACGGGTTGAGAACCGCACCGCCGCGTTCGGGAACCCACGCGACATAGCTAAAAACTATGTTTGGCTATAAAAATTTATAGCTGAATGATATATTTAAAATCTTAAGGATACCTTCATGTGATGAACTGAACAGGACTTCTCGTGCTTCTGCGACCAAAAAGGAAAACTGCTTTCATAAGTTAACTAAATCATATAATAAATAGAAATTCCACCTTACTGTCAAAGTCAAAGGTGTATATGGAATGGTTGATGGACCTGATTTTTAATTTACGGAAGAACAGTGACCGTGAAAGCCGGTCATGTTTTCCTTGCCTTCACATAACCGGCATGGCGTTCCTAAATTCTCTTTTTTCTTTAATAAAGTGAATTTTCCTTTTAGTAAATCTATGATGGAATACTTTCTTTACCTTCATTCAAACAAATTCAACAATTTACAATTATGATTTTCTCAACTAAATTTCCAACCAAAATCTTTAAAGAAAAGCTGTCCCCGAAGGCACAAAGAAGTCGCCATACAGACTACTCGTTTGGGCAAATTCGACTGCGTGGAAATGCCACCTCAGTAACTTGTGAATCACCCCGGACACGGTTTTTGTCATCCCATGAAAGCATCAGTTCAGACTTCTGATATTGTTTTCGGCTTTATCTCGTGACAGAGTTACAGACTTGGAATCCCTTTGAAGCGTGACATTCCAAAAATGTAGTTTAATTGATGTCACGAAAAGGTAGGCAGGTCATGACCACGCCAAGTGTATGCGCTGAAACATTCCAAATTTTAATGGCTGCCATTTCTGCGCTGTTCCACAAACCCTCTACTAAAATGGATTCGACATAATTTTCTGAACGTCAATTCTGCAAAACGTATTTTCTTGGTTACGTTATATAACCCGTATATTCTTGCTTACGTTATATAACCAGTATAGATTTATCTTAAAAACAAATTTAATCAGGGGTAGAGATATTCAATTTCTTCAGCTAGTATAGATTTATCTTAAATACTAATTTACTATTAAGGGAGAAAGATTGAAGGAGAAGATTCAATTGCTTTAAAGGTAATTTTTTTTATGATCATATATTATTTAAATGCTTTGTATATTTATTTAATTTTTTTACTTTTAGATTTTTATTTTTTATTTTCATTTTGGTGGACATAGCAAAATTTCAACTCTGTATTAAGGAAGAAAGATTGAAGGAGAAGATTCAATTACTTTATGTGTAATTTTTAATGATCTGACATTATTTAAATGCTTTGTATAGTTATTTAATTATTTTTATTTTTAGATTTTTAATATTTTTTTTATTTTTATTTTGGTGGACATAGTAAAATTTCAACTCTGAGAGACAAACACCTTTACATATTATACTGGGCTGTAAAATAAACCTCTCAACTCAATTATTTGTTCCATTCATTTTATAATAATGGAGCTCAAATGAAAACGAGCTGAGAAGACGTACTAGAAGAAAAAAGATAAGAAACTGAATTGGTTTCAGGAACGACATGCCCCAGTTTGCCGGCATTACTCATTATGGAATGGTTGACGACAGATATGTTGCCCGAATTCGCCAGCATTACTGCTTATGGAATGATCGACGACAGAAATGTTGCCCGAATTCGCCCGCATTACTCCTTTTGGAATGATCGAATCTGTTTTAAACTTAATAACCATCGTTCTTTCACAAGGGATGTATGGATTTTACTTTATTTGCCTGCAAATGTACATGTTATATTTGTAACGTTCGCCATGTAAATTAAATTTTTAAAGGCGTTATATCTTATTAAACAACAGTCAGACATTGCATATATTATATAATTTTACTGTCACAATTTGATACTAAAACTGCGACCATTAAGACGATGTTGCGAAATTTATTTTGTTGGGATGCAAAGTCATTTATGTAAATTCAGGTCACAGTCTATCATATTCAGAGAATGGGATCGTCAAATTGACAGTACGTCCATGGCAATTGGTCTGCATAGTGCATAGCTTTAAAAGGAAAGGTGAAAGAAAAAAATGGACATAAAACATACATATATATCATTTAATTGGATAAGATAAAATACAAGAAGCAAAATGGTAATTTAAAGAAATAAGAATGGATTCTAACATCAAAAATTTGCTTGCTATTTGGAATGGGAAAAAAATTATGAGAAAATATAAGAATTTGTTTGATTAATTATATGAAAATAAATTAATAGATGTTCTTTTTTTAATAAAATCTAATACTCTAATAAAATCAAAATTATAAATAAATTAGATATAAAAGAATAACTCAAACCTTTATTATAATTAAATAAATTCCCTAATATTTAACTTTATATATCACAATAAAAAAATAAATAAAGTTTTAAAAAATGATCATCTAACTAATTTCTAATATCTATTATAATTATATCTTATTATAATTTTCCTAATAGGAAGATGAAGAAAAGTAAATTATTGATTTTATAAATAATTAACGATATTTTAATAAATTTTTTATTTTAAAAAATAAAATAGAATATATAAATTATCTTTAATGAATATATTAATTTAGTTATAATAGTATTTAATACTATATTGCATTTTTTAATTTTTTAATATTGATTTTTTTAATATAAAATATAAGCATGTATGTTGAGATTTTTTCGATTTTATTAAATTGGGCAAAAATCTCATGTAGGTGACAACAATAGGATTTGTTGCTATATTAACTCCATTTTGTTGAGGAGGAGTTAATGCATCCTATATTTGTTGTGAGAGAATTTATAAGTCAGTTTTATTCTCTTAGCTATAAAAATATATGCCCGCACAGGATATTGTGTGGTAGAGAGAGTGTGTGAGGAAATAAATTATTGTAATCTCCTATTGAATAATAAGATTGTTGATGCCTCTGTTTGGTGGACGTAACCCAGATTGGTTGGGTGAACCACGTTAAATCTTTGTGTTATTTTTGTATGATTTTATATGCTGTGTATGCCTTTTATTTTTCACTGCGCACTGTTTGCTCCAACAATTGGTATTAGAGCGTGTTGAGGAGCGGGTGCATGCGTGTGACAGAGCTACTGAAAGTGGAGTTTTGGCGATTGGCGCGGTTTTGGGCGAGACAGTCACGCCAATTTTAGACACTGAACGGGTTGGCGCGGTTTATTACGGAATAGGCGCACCAATTGGCGTTGATCTGAGTTTAATACTCGTGCCAAAGCGCCAGTATCCCGATTGGCGCGGATCTGATAGGTTTAAGCGCCAATCTTGTTACTCTAATCAATTTTGCTTCTGGCGCGGATCTACTGCTGTGAAGGTAGCGCCAAGACCCTTTCGGTGCGCCAAGCGAGGATTGCTTTGGTAAAATTGCAATTTTTTGTTATTTGTTTTTATTTGTAGTCTGCAGTTTGTACAACACAGGGATTGTATGATAAGATAAAGGCAGTATAGTAGAAGGCGAAGGCATTTTTTTGTTAAATATTAATTTGATTTATTAACAAATTGGAATAGGAGATTCTTTGGTTGATACAATATGGCAAAAACTCAAAGTGCTCGTTTTGAGATCGAGAAGTTCAATGGAAAAAACAACTTCGAGATCTGGAAGGTGAAGATGTGTGATCTTCTTGTGCAATAAGGCATCGTGAAGGCGTTGATGGGAAAACCCAAACAGCCTTACAATATGACAGATGATGAGTGGACCGAGTTGGATGAAAGAACATTGAGCACTATTCGACTGTGTTTGGAAGATGATGTTTTGTTTAACATCGTGTCGGAGAAAATGGCTGCTGGTTTGTGGACAAAGCTTGAGAAGCTGTACATGAAAAAATCCAACCAATAGGATTCTCTTGAAGCGACAGTTGTACAGTTTGCGAATGAAGGAAGGTACATCGATTACTGATCATTTAAATACTTTTAATACTCTCCTGGTGCAATTATAAAGTATAGAAGTAAAATTTTAATAAGAAGATAAAGCTATAACTTTATTCTGCTTGTTGCCCGAGCCATGGGATCATTTTATTACTTCTATAAGTCTTAGTTCATCAGAAACCCTTGAGTTTGATGATGTAGTTGCATCTTTATTATATGAAGAAATAAGGAGAAGGTCAAATTTAAAAACCTCTACATTAGAAGCAATGATGGTCAGAGGTCGTTCTAAAGAAAGAGGCGTCAGTAGGCACAACGACTCACATTCAAAGTCGAAAGGGAAGAAGAGTAAGGTAAAGTGTTGGTTTTGTGGCAAATTGGGACATTTGAAGAAGGACTATTGGAAGCGAAAGCAAACTTCTAAATAAGATTCTTCGATAGAAAAGAAAGAAGCAAACACAACAGATATAGGTTCGGCATCTAGTTTAGGTATGAGTGATGAAGTGTTATCAGTTAATTTGTCTAATCATGATCAACATTCGTTGTTAGATTCTGGTGCATCAAATCACATGTGCATTCATAAAGAATGGTTTAAGACATATAAATCAATTAATGATGGAGTCGTGTACATGGGAAATGATGTCACATGTAATATTGTGGGAATTGGAAGCATTCAGCTGCAAATGTTTGAGGGGACAACTAAAATTTTAACTGATGTAAGACATGGACCTGAATTAAGGAAAAATCTAATTTCATTAGGAGCACTTGACACAAATGGATATAAAATTCTTATTCAAGGTGGAGTAATGAAAATTTACAAAGGTATTTTACTAGTAATGAAAGTTAAGAAGGTTGGAAATCTATTTCAGTTAGAAGGAAGAACAGAGTCAAATCATGTTTCTACGGTGTCTGAAAATGACAGCAGTTCTATTCGTTTATGGAATCAAAGGTTGGGCCATATGAGTGAAAGAGGTCTGAAGATTTTGTCTGATCATAAGTTACTTCCTAATCTAAAGTCTGGTAAGTTAGATTTCTGCGAACATTGTCTGTTTGGGAAACAAAGTAAGTAGAAGTTTAAAACTGGAAAACATACTAGTAAAGGAATCCTTGATTATATCCATTAGGATGTTTGGGTCCATCCCCTACAACCTCATATGAAGGCTCGTCATATTTTGTATCTTTTATTGATGATTTCTATAAGAAAGTGTGGGTCTACATGTTAAAAAGGAAGTCTGATGTATTTACAGTTTTCAAACAGTTTAGAGCATTGGTAGAAAACGTCACTCGTAGAACCATAAAATGTTTAAGAACTGAAAATGGTGGTGAGTTTACTTCCAAGGAGTTTGAAAATTATTGCAAGGACGTTAGGATCGAGAGACATAAGACCACTGTTTATACTCCTCATCAAAATGGAGTTGTCGAACGCATGAATAGGACTCTTTTAGAGAGAGAAAGGAGTATGCTAAGTAACACCAATTTGCAGAAGGAATTGTGGACAGAAGTGGTGGCTACAACTTGTTATGTGATAAATCGATCACCATCAACAGTGATAGGATGCAAGATTCCTCAAGAGGTATGGAAAGGTCACCCTTGTGATTATTCTAAACTAAGAGTTTTTGGTTGTGATGCATATGCTCTAGTGCCAAAACATCAGCGATCTAAATTAGATCCAAAATAAAAAAGGTATATCTTTGTTGGATATGATGAGGGAACAAAGCGATATAGATTGTGGGATCCTACTACTCACAAGATCATCATCAACAGAGATGTAAAGTTTAATGAATCCTCTCTTGTGCAGTTAGATGTAGATAATAAATTGAAACAGGATAATGTATCTGACTTTCAACACATTCAGTTTGAAACGAGTTCTAATGATAGTCAAGATGAACATAGTTCAGATGTAGGTCATGAACAAGTTTCAGATACAGATCATGAACAACGTTCAGATGTAGATCATGAACATGTCTCAGATGTTGATCATGAAGAAGTTCCTGCAGATGGTGATCAAACAATTGTGGAAGTACCAGAAACATCTTTAAGGAGGTCTATAAGAATGAAACGTCCTCCTAAAAGGTATGATGATTATGTTAATTCAGTTGCATTTACTGCTAACGATGATGAACCTTTGTGCTATCAGGAAGCTGTAGAAGGTTCGAAAAGTGAAAAGTGGAAAGCAGCTATGAAGGACGAAATGATGGCCTTAGGTAAGAATGGCACATGGGATCCGGTTGAACTTCCTAAAGATAGGAAAACTGTGGGATGTAAATGGGTTTTCAAATTGAAATGGGGTGTGGATGATATAGAGGAAAGGTACAAAGTGAGGCTAGTCGCAAAAGGTTTTTCTCAGAAAGCAGGGATTGACTTTCATGAGATATTTTCACCAATTGTAAAAATAGTTTCAATTCGAATTGTGTTAGCATTAGTCGCTTTGCTTGATTTAGAATTACAACAACTAGATGTTAAAACTACATTTTTAGATGGAGATTTAGATGAGGAAATTTATATGGAACAACCGGAAGGGTTTGTTCAACATCGCAACAAGAAATTTGTCTGCATGCTCAAGAAATCATTGTATGGTCTGAAGCAGTCGCCTCAACAATGGTACAAGAAATTTGATTCTTTCATGTTGAGTAAAAAATATATAAGAAGTCAATATGATCATTGTATTTACTTTAAGAAATTAAGTAATGGCATGTTCATTATCTTAGTGTTGTATGTTGACGATATGCTTTTAGCAAGCAAAAGCATAGCATAGATCAACAGGTTAAAGGCTCAGATGGCAAGGACATTTGATATGAAAGATCTAGGAGCAACAAGACAGATTTTGGGCATGGAGATTTTCAGAGACAGGAGAAATGGTAAGTTGTGGCTATCACAACAGAAGTATATTGAGAAAATACTCTTGAGGTTTGGTATGAACAATGTGAAGCATGTGTCAGTCCCTTTAGCTTCCCATTGTTTAAGATTTTATTCACTTTATGTCTAAATACATGATGAAGAAAAGGAATATATGCTCGAATTTCGTATGCCAATGTAAGTAGGTTGTTTGATGTGATTGTGATGGTTTGTACTCGACCAAGATATTTCACATGCAGTTAGGGGTTTTAGCAGTATAGCAAATCCAGGTAATCTAGCAGTGAAATCGGGTGCTTTCAGTATTGAGAGGCACAAGTGATTATTGTATCACTTATAACAGAAGTAGTGAATTTGTTTGCGGATATGTTGATTCCGATTTTGTAGGTGATTTGGATAAGAGAAGGTCAACATCAGGGTATGTCTTTACTCTTGCAAGTGGAGCTACTAGTTGAATGTCAAAGTTACAGAACATTGTTGCTTTATCCATTACTGGAGCAGAATACATAGCTACTTCTCATGCTTGCCAAGAAGCGATTTGGTTCAAAGGTTTGTTTGGTGAGTTTGGTAGGTTACAGGACAACATCAGGTTATTTTGTGATAGTCAGAGTGCAATACATTTGGCTAAGAATCCGGCCTATCATAGTAAATCAAAACATATACCAATCAAGTACCATTTTGTAAGATAGGTTATCATTAAAAGGGGAGTCTCTCTTGAAAAGGTGCATACAAAGGAGAACTATGCAGACATGTTCACGAAACCAATTTTGTTATAGAAGCTATGTTGGTGTTTGGCTTCTCTTGGCTTGCACAAAAGATAAAAATAATAAAGAAACAGGGTATCAGGCTAATTGTTGTCAAGGTGGAGATTGAGATTTTCGGTTTTATTAAATTGGGCAAAAATCTCATGTCGGTGACAACAATAGGATTTATTGCTATATTAACTCCATTTTGTTGAGGAGGAGTTAATGCATACTATATTTGTTGTGAGAGAATTTATGAGTCAGTTTTATTCTCTTAACTATAAAAATATATGCCCGTATAGGATATTGTATGGTAGAGAGAGTGTGTGAGGAAATAAATTATTGTAATATCCTATTGAATAATAAGATTGCCGATGCCTCTGTTTGGTGGACGTAGCCCAAATTGGTTGGGTGAACCATGTTAAATCCTTGTGTTATTTTTGTATGATTTTATATGCTGTGTATGTCTTTTATTTTCCGCTGCGCACTGTTTGCTCCAACAATGTATGGATGTAATATTAAATATCTAAATCAGAAAATCAATATATAAAAAAAAATATGATGGTAAGCGAAGATGAATATTAATGTAAGAGTTGTTTTTTAAAGAAAGATTGTTATATATATGTCAAAATTATTAAACTGAGTAAAATTATCTGTATGTTTTTTTAAGATTTTAAGATAATTAAAACGGGTTGTATTTGTATAGGTTTAATTTTTGATAGTGTAATATATAGAGAGAGAGAGTGTTAAAGAAAGAAAATTTTAAGGAAGAAACATTAATATGTATTTTTATGTTAATGAATTAATTTATAAGAAAATAGAGAAAAAATAAAAGTCATTTATTTGTAAATGGTAAAAATTTACTCTTTTATATGTTTACAATTTTGTCATCTATGAATATGTTTATTCTCAATTTTAATTGTTCATTCAAAAGGGAAAAATATATTAAATCCATTAAACCTTAAGCTTTCTGGGAAAATATATTAAATTCACTATAGCCTAGGCTTTCCACACCACGACTTGATTACAGTGATTACAGATTTCATGGAAACAAATATGATGAGAGATGCATTTGTGCATTCAATTTCACATCACCAAAATGTTTGATACATTCCAATGGTGCATAAGAAATCCACATTTTAATTATATAACTTCTGCACATCACATAAGATTCCAAACGTAGTTTAAGATCAAGAATGAAGAGCCTTCTTTGCTTTTGGAAGTATCTTGATCTAAGACACATTAAGTCAACTATGCATACGTAAAAAAAATTATAAATTACTCACTATATTGTACAAGATCGAAAAGTTATGTTGCTTGTAATAACCCACTCATAAATGAGGAAATCAGGGATACTATTATGCAAGATCGAAATGTTATGTTGCTTGTAATAACCCACTCATAAATGAGGAAATCAGGGATACTATTATTAGTCCCTGCCTCGACTGAAATCTTATTGGGACTGAAATCCTTATATAAGTGTGCCAAAGCCAAAGCCTAAAATTTATAGTACCAAAATACAACTTTAGTAAGTGTGCCAAAGCCTAAAATTTGTAATTCCAAAATACAACTTCAAAAACTAAACTAAGGTGCAAAATTTCAGCGAATTCCGAGAATTTTCTAATATATTCCATGATGAACAGTGGAGTTTTCTAATACATTCTCATGAACAGCCGTGGATGTTTATTCTAAAGTACAAAACATTCATCGAACTTTCTAATATATTCCTATGATTAACAGTGGACACTAGGGTTTTTTTAAATAGTTCTTGCATAGAATGTTTATTCTAGAATAATTAATTACAGTTCAACATATCAACATAGTTTACCAAAAGCATAAAAAAAACATTTCAACCATTTAGTTTATATGTGAACATAGGAATTAGGAATTGGACATGGTAGGACTTATTTGCCCATTATTGCAGAAGAACAAAGAACTATGTAAGAACTTCAAAACAAATGATAATGTAGAAGAATACCATCATTGGAGCAACGAAAGCCATATAAAATAAGTACGCATTCACTATGCAAATAGGACTGCAACGAAAGCCATATAAAATAAGTACGCATTCACTATGCAAATAGGATTGCATTTGGAGCAAAAGAGAATCTCCAAATGAAGCAATGGGAATGGGAAACCATATAAAATGTTATATATCAATGATGAAGAATTGAAATTTTGGCGTAAGAAAAACCACTCTAAATGGCAGAAGCATCTGGAAGTGGACTACTAGCACAAAATTGAATCACGGGTTTTCTTTTAGAAAGCACCAACTATTTTACTATTTTCCTAAAAGAAAAAAAGAAACCACCAATTGATTTATCCTTCCTCAACTTGAAAGCAAAAAAGCAAAAAAGAAACCACTCATTGATTTATCCTTGGTTCTCATGGGTTTTCTTTCAGCCAGCACCGACTATTTTCTTGAAAGAAAAAAAGAAACCACCCATTGATCTATCCTTCCTCTGCTTATTCTCTCCCTCATCTCAAGCCTGCACAAACACAAATCATCGTGAAGCACATTTTGTGCAAATTATCATGAAGCACATTACAGATGAGTCTACACAAACACAAATTATCTTGAAGCACTTTACAGATTAATAGAAATTCAGAATTTGTTTGACTTTCTGTCAGGTCTTCGGTCTGTCTTGCTGCGAGCACCTTTCTAATAAGTCTGCAAGTCTGGGATGTGTCTTGCTGCCAGTACCTCCAACCTTCAGTTAAGGTTAACTGAAAAGAAATATAACATTCTATGATATATATATAAACAATTTAGAATTCTTGTGAAACATATGTGAAATGGAGGAAGAGTGAACTGGATTCACCTTTTAAGTCTTGTGAAATGGAAAAGGAAAATGCAAACCTATGAGTCTGTCACCAAAAAATCTACTCAATGCTGAAACGAAGGCTTGAACCTCCAACCGTTAATTAAGGTTCGAAAAGAAATATAGCATTCTATTGTATATAGATACAAAAATTTAAAAATATAACATTCTATTATATATATATATATATATATAATGATATATATAATATTTATATATATATATATATATAAAACAATTGAAAGAGACACATAAATGAACTGGATTCCTTGTGAAACATATGTGAAATTGGAGGAAGAGACACATATTAAATGGAAGCGCATACACACCTGTATTTCAATAAAGTGAAATGGAATCTTGTGAAAGACAAGTGAACCACAATTGCCTTCAGGCTGCAAGGCCTACGTTCCATCTAAAAAAGGAGTTTCCCCCTTCCCATACCACCACATAGGTGTTGTGCACAATCGCCCTCCCCTGCTTCTGTCTTAGGAGAATCGTTTATAAGCGCTTCTATCTTAGGTCCACACAGAACCATTTCAAAAAATAAACCAACTTCAAGTATGGCCACCACTGCCCCCACCGCCATAACACCTACCCTACATGTAGTCCTCGTGACCGTTCCCCGCGTGACCGTTCTCCCCTTGAGCAAACTGACAAATGACCCCATTTCAAAGCGTGACCGTTCTCCCTCGCCCTACATAACTTGAGCAAACTGATAAATGACCCCATTTCCCAGCACGAGCTTTCTCCCTGCTATGGGCATGGGTAGCGTCAAGGGGTAGCATCCATCAAAACTTTTGCATCATCCATCAAATTACAAATGGTTAGTAGAAAATAAATTTTGCTATATCTCACACCTCTCACACCTCTGGGACAATGATCTTGTGGGACAGGCTGACCAATTACTCTATGGCTCTGGCTGATAAAAGATTTTGAATTGCACCTTAGGCACCTACAAAGTCCCTGGATGTCCCAAAATTCCATGTTTACCTCTGCGATTTTCAGTCCATTGATTTCAATACATTGTTCCGGACATTGCCTCCATGCCTAGCAGGCGATATGAACCCCAGGGATGAAAAAAGAGCAGCAGCGATAGATGAGAATAAGGCTTCCGCGATTAGCTCTTATCCCACAAGAGTTATGAGGGGATCACAAGAGAACTCCATAAGTGCATGTCTGAGTTTTAACTGCATAGCAAATTAATGGCAGTTTTTAAGTCAAGTTTCTGGATCCACTACTATATTATTTTATGTATAATTATAAATAATATATGGGAATTTGTATTTTTATCATTTTTTAATTATATGAATAGAATTAATTAAATTTTATTAATTATTTTTTCTTATCTATTTTTTTTAGAAATTTTGTTAAGTTAAATTCAATTTATATCGGCATGAATATAAATCCTAGCCAACTCATCTAAATCTAGATGTGAATGCCAAATTCCTAATACATATTCACTGTGTTATTAACTTATTAATGCTTTGGAGCTGTATATATCCACCATTAAATTTAAGCAAGTACATTATTATGCTATGGATATAAAGAGTCCCCTTTCATTAATAAATTAATAACATAATAAATAACAACCAATATTTACTATGCTATTGACTTATCAGTTTTGAGCTATATATATTCTACCATCAAATACATTATCTACCAATGCTACATCCCCTAACCTGGCACATCCCCAAACCTTAATCCTTAATGATAATAGCACAATAACCCAATAAATAATGGTAAAGTGTTTAGATGGTTTAGGGTTGTTCACATAAATTCTACCTAACAAAAATTACCACGGATAGCTCAGATTCTGTCCGCACAGATACGATTTTCTTAGGGACGGCCGTCAATCTCCTGCTCAGAACGTGATGCTTCTTGTTCGACGGCTTCTTATGATGATAGGGGCTATCATCGGTGGACGAATTGATCCGATTCTCAATCGGTGCTGATTCGAAGTAATTTAGTGTCCTCTTGCTTGAAGGCACCTGTTGTTTGTCCATAATTTTGGCATGCTTATTGTCCTTTTCCCATCCTCGTTCATGGAAATCCAACTGATCATATTGGGGGGACAGCTGCACCTTTGGAGTACCTTGCATACAACACATCTGTGCCTGGATGATCTGGATTGAACATCTACGAAATCAGAAGGTGAACCATGTTAACAAATTTGGACACCCATGAAACCTAATTATCCGAAACTCAAGTTAATTTCCCAAAATAGTATAGTGTACCTGGCTTCCACAAAAGCCCTTCCGCTGGTGAACCAGAGACCTGATATGCATCTGCAAGTCGTTATATTTACTACTCATGTCCTTCAACATAGACTTGAGCTTCAGATTCTCTTCATTTATGAGATTTATCTTGTCCACAACCATAGTGACCTGCACAAAATAATTTCAAACCATGCAGTTTGCAAGAAACAAACATGAATAAACAAAGAACTGTGAAAAAATCCCTGAAAATACCGTTTTCTTGTGACCTTCTATCTCCATTGAAATGTTTAGTGCTCGAACTTACTTTGGACTCTCGACAAGGTATTTGTAGACCACCACAGACGCTTCTGCATATGCAAAGCGCTGGCACTTACAAGATGCAGTGAAGCAGACTATACTACGTATATTCATTTGATTTCCTGCCGTGAAATCCAATTTTGAAGATTTAATCTCTTTAAATTTCCGGTTCCTGCTAGCGTTGAGGGAAAAAATTCTCTAGCCTGGAATGGCGGACATATCTACATATCTAGCGATGTGGTGGGCAATGCCTATCTCAACCAATTCAAACGAGACTTCGCAGATTCCTTAGGAGCAAGGGCAGAAGAAATAATTTAGACGAGACTTGGTGGATTTTGTAGGAGTGAGGGTAGAAGAAATAATTCCAGGAGGATTCATGTTCTTAGCTCTCTTAGGTCGTAGTTCTCTAGATGCAGAGGAAGAAAGCGAGTTAGGATGTTGCGCTCATCACTTGGAAGATCTGGTTATGACCCTGGGCATCTCAGCTGTAGAGGAAAGCTACCATGTGAAGGGAAGTGACTACATGTGGAGGAGGCAGGTGTTGAAGTTGTAGGTGGCGAGGCAGGTTTTGAGGCTACAAGACACGCGGCAGCGTAACTTTGTATATATAAAACAAATGTCACGTTAAGTTAGTAAATTGGTTAAACTCGATTCATTGTTGGTTATCCTAAGTTTTAAAGAAAATAATTCTATAATGGATACAGAAGGGCAACCAAAAACTTTGGTATAGAAGGGGCAACCAAAATTGGATAAGAATTGGCTCGGGAGGAGGAAAAACCTGACCTGGATATTATGATTGAAAACTTGTTTCGTAGGATTAAAAAAAACTCGCATAAAATACATTAGTCACTGTAATGTTTGCCCTCAGGCCAGTGGACGTCGCCAATAAGAGGGTCCATCTGAAAAAGTTTGGTTAAAAATTCTTGAAACGACAATAGCCACCCAAAAAATTTGGTTAAATTAAGTAAAGTGATTAGTCAACCTAAATTAAATATGAATTCAACATCTACCGACGCTATAGTCCCAGGCAGGGATAATAATGTAGATATGAGAAGTACATCTTAGCATTCACTGGCTGTGCACACAACCTTACATTGGATGAAGTAGAGGAGCTACGTGAAATGTGATATAATGTAAATAATTAGAAGGAGAAGGAAATTGATGTTGAAGAAAAGTGGAAGTGGTGAGGTTGTCCTTTAACTTCATGTGAGACTTCTTTTTTCTTGAATGATTTGGTCTATTTACCAACAACAAATATTTACATTGCAACAGAGGAAATGTATCACAATGGTGGCATGAGAGCTTTGTAAAATGAATTCCCAAATGTATTTTCACATTCAAATCTTGTTATAGAAGAGGAGCTTGAGCCTTTTAAAAACTATCAGAATAGACTTGTTACATTGGACTATATTTTAGCACTAGACATTGATGTGTTTTTGTATACTTACAATGGAAACATGAGAAAGGTTGTTCAAGCGCATAAACTGTTTGAAAGTTTCAGGAAAACTATAAATCTTGACACGTAAGAGTTTTACGAATTTTACTTACCATATTGAAGGAAATGATTGGTATTTTTCTTTGATTAAAACAATCGTTGGTAGAAGGAATTTTACATGCTATACAACAATATAAAAATGAAGTGCACCTATAATGATTGTGATTTCTTTTGTCATTATGGAAAATCTGATCAAACTGATAGACAAAATAGATCCAGGACACATTTCTTAGAATAACTTTGCATCCAAAGTGAAGGCTGCACATTTTAACCAAGTTGGAGCTCCTTATCCAAGAGAAGCTAGTGATTTACTAAGACTGGAGGAAAAATTCTATGCCAATCCCTTCCCTAGTTGTATATGTAAAATTCATATTTAAAATCAAAGACTACTAAGGAAACAATAGCATGCATAAGCATAGCCCAACTATATATAAGATTTCAGATACTCTGGTATTGTACTATAAATTGCAGCACAAAGGTGAATTTTACTTCCAGCTGGTATTTTCAAGGGTTTTGAATGCTAACCCTTTAACAAGCTTTAGAAATGAAAGCGGGGAGTTAATATGTATTCTTTAATATTCTCTAAAATTGAACAAGAGAGGAGCTGTCGGTAGTGGGATTGCCATCCTAGACACAACAACCAATTCATTTTTTGTTGTATGGTTGATACTTTCATTTCCATTTCGCGTTCAATGAAATTCTATATCAATTCTTTGAAGAAAACTATGCATATATGAGTGATGCTTGGCCATAGCTATTGAGGAAAGAATTAGTTTTTGACAACCAATCGACACAACCACCCTTCACACACTACTAATTAAACTCTTTGTTAGAATGTTGCATGATTTAGTATAATTTGATTGAGTTGATATCCTCCTAGCAATGCAACCTACATATGCTTCTATTTCCAATCATTTCCATACTAGTTGGGGAGCTTCATAATTTAGGAAGTTGATTTGATTCTTTGTGGTCGACATTTAGGAAGTCTTTCCCACAACCACTGAACATTGACGTCTGAGAAAAAATAATAACTTTTTATACATCAGGAATTTTTAAATGCAACAAACATATACAAGAGTGTGAAGGAACATCCGATAAATTCATACTCCGTAATTATTTGAAACCTCTATAGCTCAAATCAATGAAATTTAGATTCTTGTTTCACATTATTTTGCTTCTCCCTCAAACCCTAATCTACATATTTATACTTTTGTTGATATCATATGTTGTGGTTTTAAATCTCATCAAGCTTGCAGAGAAGAGATCTTCATCTATATATTATTTTTCATGTACACAGAGCTCCTACAGCCCAGTCTCGAGTCAAAGATGATTGATCCTTGCACATCATGAGGTCTAGCCCATTGAAATAGTCTAGTCCATTTTTTTCAATAAGATGTGAAGATATGATCACAACTTGCATAGGATGTTACTACATAATTCATGTGGAGGTTTCTGCTCTTCCTGATAATACCTAATCTTATAACTCAAAATCTCAAAATAAAGTGAAACTAAATCAAAATTCAACCAAATTATTTTGGATTTTAGAGAATGGTAGAGATAAACATTGTGCAATATTATCATGGCTAGAATATTGATGGTAAATCCATTCTGTATTAAACACATTTTTATTAATCTAAAATTGTTATTTAAACAAAGGTTGATTGGTTAGATTTCTATGATAGAAAATTGCAAAAGTTTAAAATCATAAAATGTTTAGTATTTTATTTTATCAAAATGTACTTTTAATCAACTTGCATTAATTGTAAAAATGTGGATGAAGACACAATGCACATAGGTTTAAAGTATTACTTCTTTTAAAAAAATTATATTTATAACACAAAGTCAATTGTTTTTCTTTAGCTTTAGTGTCAAATTTTTTATAAATTAAATTATCTTTACAAAATAATTAATCAAGAAATAAATATTTTTTTATGAATAATTTATTTACAAATAAATTTATATATAAATTACAATTGAAATTTGATTTAAAAATATCATGATGAGGACACCATCACATAGGTTTAAAGTATTACTTCTTTTTATTTATTTTTGCTTGCACTCTAGAAGATGCTCTCCAATAGGTCTCCTTTTTTTACAATGATTCCTTTTCTAGATGCAAGTTGATTTTACTTTCTTCGCTTTAAATCTTATTCTTCACCCTCGTTGTAATCTTCAACGTCATATCCCTTCTCCTCATTGTCTTCTTCATCAATGTCCTCTAATTCATCTAGCTGGGAAGATTCTCTATTAAATCATGACACATCAAGTGGAATTAATTTAAAGCCTTAACATAAACTAATGGTAGATGTACTTTTTTATGAAATGCTTGATTTAAATCATTTACTTATAAAGGTTCCAAAATCTTAATGAAGAGCGTTTTCATAAATTCTTCACTTTGAACATTATCTTCACTTTTAACATATCTTGGTTGGAATCTCCCTGAAACGTAATATATGATAAAAAAGAAACACGAAGTCAAAAATGCTAGTTTTATTTTTTTTAACTATTCTAATGGTTAATTAATAATATTGATATTTCTAATTCATTAATTATTATTTAATTTTTTTAGTCATAATTCAATAATTTAATTATAATCATGGTCTTAAATATAGTCAAAATTATTGAGAATAATAATAATAATAAATAATTAAAAATCTAATCATTGTATAATTTTATTAACATTTATCCTCAATAAATTCTAATATCTATTCCCTAACGTCTCTCCCATCACCATTTCTCTTTAAAAGTATTGGTCTCAGTTTCTCTTCATCATTGTCCATGCTTCATGTCTCTCATGATGGGTAGCATCCCATGTTTCAAAGAATATTAACACAAAATATCTTGAAGCAATTTATTCATTATGAATTATAGATTATTAAAATATAATCATAGTAAAGTCGATGTTTAATCAAACTCTTTATGTTTAACAATAAAACTAATTAGTGTAGCCATATAAATTAAATGGTTATATCCATGAAAATCATCAAAACACTTATCCCTCATACATTTCATATTGTTTCAATTAAAATAATTATAAAAATGAACTAAAATACAACTTTATTTTGAATTATTATTACTCTGTTGTTTTCAAGTTTATGTCAACTTTAAGATCATTGTAGGACTAATTTGTGCTTTGAGTAGTCATGAACAATGGGCATATAAGCCGTCAAAATTACCCAAGGATTAGACCTGGTTTGGGCCACATCATCCCTTAGCATGGCTAGATTTTTTCCCACGAGTTTCTAACTTGTGACCTTTACATAGGAAATGCCTTAACATAATACACATGAGTTAAAGATATATACATTTAAAAAGGAATTTATTGAACTATATTGTTAATAATCTAGATTCGCCCAACTCTAACATGAAAAATCTTAATTTGTAAATAACTCTTGTGATAATACTATGTCTTATCAATACCACATGCCCAATATGTCATGTGTTGATATGGCATTTTTTTTAATTAATTAATTTGAGAAAAAATAATTAAATTGTAAACCTTGATTTGTGAATATTAGTATGAATGTTCTTACATATTTTATGAAGGTTAAATCTCAAAGATGCACCTAACAATTATTGATAATTAAATTAAAATTGTGGAAGAACTATTTTGAAATAAGCATGTTTATCAACGTAATTAAGTTTTACATATTTATTTAAGTTATCAAACAATAACATATTAAGGTGTGAGCTTTGACATTTATCTCAATTGGTGGGAGGTCATGGGTTCAATTTCCTAGACACTCTCATGGCAAGGCTCCATGGTTTTGAGAGCAAGTGATCATATGCAATAGATAGATATGTGTGGTACACATTTTATGATCCATGTTTTGAGCCTTAGAGAAATTGATCATATGCAATAGATAGATATCTGTGGTACAAATTTTCTGTGGAAATGTAGAAAAAAGTCTAAACACTCTCTCAATTAGGTTGTGTGGTTGAGACGATATAAAGTAATTCTTTCACGTAGATTTGTGTTAGCTTCTCCAAAAACTATAAACCACATAAGGAAAAAAAGCCTCTTAAAATATTAAAAAAGAAACATAAATTTAAATATTAAAAGTGGAAAATCTTAACCCAAAAAACCATAAATTTTCAAAATGGAATCAAATTTATGTATGCAATAAAATACTCTTTAGTATTTGAAATATACTAAAAATATATATTTATAAGGCTAAGAAAGATAGACATGGTTATAAGTGTTAGCGAATGAAGTGGCGAAGGAAAAGCATATTGCAAATAATCATTAACCTTAAATATTTCCATGAAAATATAATAATATACAAATTATGGTTATAACATAAAATAAATCAATTTATTTTTATTTTTATTAATTTCTTACATGTAAGCCTTTTTTAAATTGAAAAGAGATTAATCTCTATTGAATGCCTTGGTAAGATCGAAGAATAAAATAGATTTAGACTATTTATTTATTAATTATAAACATAAATATTAATTTATATTTCATTTTCGTTAAAATGTCTACATAATGACATTACATTACAACATATCTACCATATTGAATTGTAGAGGGCCTCTTCTCATAATGAAATATATATATATAATAATATATATATATATATATATATATATATATATATATATATATATATATATATATATAATATATATATATATATATATATATATATAATATATATAATATATATAATATATATATATATTATATAATTATATATATATAATAATTATAAAATTAGTTTATTTTTAATTTTAATTTTGACATAGTTAAATGTGTATATGTTTGGGGAATAATTTAATTTTTATTTATAGGTATAAAGATGATGAAGAGAAATGAAATTAATGATATTGGTTTATACATTTTAGATATGCATAAGTATTGAGCAAAAATTATCTCTAATACATATTTTTTGAAATTTAAATAAAAAAATGTATAATTAGCAAATTATATAAATAAATATACTTAAATTATATGGACACTGAAATAGTGAATAACAGTTTTACTTGGACTAATAAGAGGGGAGGGGCTTCTCAAGTTTCCTCTAAATTAGATAGATTTGTAATCTAGAGGACCTCCTTCTCACAGGCCTTGATATGTCTACTTTAATCCTTCCCTTCGGAGGCTCGGACGACTGGCTTGTCCAGCTTGAAGCTACTTTTATGGGTACACCGAGGAACAAACCTTTTAGGTTTGAAAATGTCTAGCTTTCTCACCCTGACTTCACCAACAATATTGACAAATGCTAGATAGAAGCTATGCCCATCCAAGGCACTAAATTGTTCATGTTGTAGCAAAAACTTAAACACATCAAATCTAGGCTTAAAGATTGGAATAGAAAAGAGATTGGCAATATTTTTAAAGCCAAAGGAGAAGTTGAGCAAAAACTCTAGGAGATTAATCAAATCATAATCTAAAGGATTTTACCAAGGAACGGAAAATTCAAGCTGACTCTCTTCAAAACTAATTGGATGATCAGTGCATGCAAGAGGATATTTTCTAGAGACAGAAATCAAGGGTGCAGTGGATTAGAGAAGGAGAAATAAACACAAAGTTTTTTCATAGATAAACCTTGGATCACAGATCTCATAACAGAATTTCCAAAATTAAATATTCTCAAGGGAAAAAGATCATCTCTCACATAAAAATGGAATCTGTCCTAGTTGAACACTTCCTTAGCATAGCAGAGGAGCCTCTCATCACCAGATCTCAGTTCATTAACAAATTCACAAAGTTCTTTCCTAAGCTTGTAACCAAGGAAGACCAACCAAATCTTAATAGGCCAATGTCTGAAGAGGAGGTTAATGAAGTTATCAATGAGATGAAAAATGGGAAAGCTCCTGGCCTTGATGGTTTCAATGTGGATTTCTTCAAAGCTTTCCAGAAAATAGTCAAACATGGTATCCTCGATGTTTCAAAAGACTCTAGAAGATCCAAAACTATTTTGAAAGATCTTAATACCTCTTTAATAGCTTTGATTCCAAAGCAGGAAAAAGCTCTGACACTAGACATATTCAAACTCATAGCCTTATGTAATGTGGTGTACAAAATTATTTCCAAGGTGATCACTAATAGACTCAAGCCTCTTCTTCCTGCTCTCGTCTCAGAGGGGCAAACTGGATTTTTGGAAGGAAGATAGATTCTCAACAACATCATACAAGCTCACAAGGTGGTACACTCTCTAAAGACCAATAAGCAAGCTAGTATGATCATGTAGATGGACCTAGCAAAATCTTATGATAAGCTAAGCTAGTCTTACATCAGGGAAGTGCTAAGAGCTTATGGCTTTGACCACAACTAGATAAGATGGGTTATGGCCCTTGTATCCATGGCTAGCTTCTCCATTCTGCTTAATGGCTCTCCCTCTAGAAACTTTATCCCTTTTAGGGGTCTCAGACAAGGGGATACACTCTCCCCCTTCCTCCTTTTTCTCATGACGGAAGGGCTAGGCAGAGCGATCAAAATGGAAAATCATAAAGTAAGAATCCAAGGTTGGATACTTACCCTGGATGGTGCTGCTTCTACTCATCAACATTTTGTTGATGACACAATGTTGCAGGGCATTCCTATGGTCAAGGTAGCCATAGCTTTCAAACAAATCCTGAACGACTTTGCTTTGGCCACTGGTATAGAGGTAAGCCTTGACAAATCAAAGGTGTTTTGTTTCAACACTGATATTACTATTCAAAGGAACCTCACTAGAATTCTCGGGTTTCAAAGGGATTAGTTACCTTCCAAGTACCTTGGAATGCCTCTTACTCACAAACCTCTCAGCAAGGGAGTGTGGGAGTCAATAACTAATAAACTTCAGGACAAAGTCACGAAATGGATCTATAGGTATTTGAATTTAGCGGGGCCTCTCATGCTTACAAAGGCTTTCCTGTAAGCTATACCCATTTTCATGTTTTCAGCTCTTCCTGCTCGCAAAGGAGTTATGTAACAAATCAGGAGTATTCAATGAGATTTTCTTTGAGGAAAAGGGGAAGAGAAGAAGAAGTGGGATTTGGTAGATTGGGACAATCTCTGCATACCTAAGGCCCATGGTGGTTTAGGGCTTCATGACACTGAAAACCTCAGCAGAGTCTCGGGAGCCAAGCTTTGGTGGAGGTGGCTCAAGGAATCGGCAACCCCTTGGGCCAAGCTTTAGAAGCAAATATATGAAAATAATTGGTAGGAGAGGGATCATATCAGAATGTTAGGGCTTATCAAGAGCTCCCACATTTGGAACCTTGCTTGGGAGAATATAGCCATTGTCCAGCAGCATAGTTTCTGGGAGATTCGAGCTGGGAACCTTGCATGGGTTTTAGAGGATAACTCGCAACAGGACATAAATTTTTCTAGAGAAAAACTAACCGATCTCAAAAATCACACTCACAACAAAGGTTTATTTATGGTAAGTGACATCTAGGATCAGGTAAGGGACAATGGTAAATGGAGACTGTGGAAGGATCTTGGTTATAGTGAAGAGAGTCCTTTGAAGGCCCAAGCAGATTCCCTTGCTCTTGACTTGGAGTAGAGGAAGATTTTGGTGTCACCCTCATCTAACCAATTGATATGGGGTCGAAACACCGAAGGCGCCTTTAACCTCAAAGAAGCAAATTACATGGCCCTAGGTTTTGATTATCCAAACCTTGATCATGTTTGGAATGACCTTTGGAAGAACTCGTAATGGATGAAAATCAAGTTGTTTATGTGGTTGGTTCACCAAAAGAAAATTCTCACATGGGAGAATCTTCTGAAAAGGGTATTTGTTGGCCCATCCAAATGCTACCTATGTGGCTTATAGGAGGAGATGATGGAACATTTACTAAACCTCTACCCCTTCACCTCTACTTTGTGGGATTGGGCAACCTCAGTCTTCATGCAAGCTGATAGGGACAAACTCAGCATCACCAACACTTTGAAGAATTGGAGGAAAGACTTCTTAGTTAACGAAAGCAATAACAAGGCTTGGAATCTGGTTCTAGGCTTTATTATCTGGGATGTCTGGAAAGAGCACAATGGCAAGATTTTCAAGAAAAAAGCATGCTCGACCCAGAACATCATTTTCCAAAATTTACGACAGCTCAAAGATATAGTAGAAGCCCTTATGTGGAAAATTTCTAAGGACCCTCCTTCGCCCTAGGAAGCTTGCATACTGCTACAGTTGGGTTTTCATTCTCTGGTTCCCCAAGGCACTAACAAGGGTGTGAGCAAAACAACTACTGATAAAGATATTTGTAGCCACTTCCTCATGATTTTTGGAAAATCAATATAGACGGGGCCTCTAAGGGCAACCCAGGGACGACTACATTTGGCGGTGTCATAAGAGATGACTAGGGGTGCATAAAGGAGATCTATCACAGTCATTTGGGGACTGCCACTAATAACATGATAGAGCTCATGGCCTTAGAATAGTGCTTGGAAATCTTGATGGAGTTAGATTTATACAACGCCATCATTGAAGCTGACTCTGAATTGGTCATCAATGCAGCCAAGAAAATGTGTAATGGAATGACACCTGGAAAAGCATAGAAACACTAGAGGCTCTCGTAGGTCTTTCAGCGTATTCATTCCCACTTGTGAACCTTGAGAACCATTAGCTTTGTTCATGTGTGAATAAAAGCCAATATGTTAGCTGATCATCTGGAAAATGAAGGGGTGCTATGTAAGGAAAGCTTTATTTAGTATGATTGGGATTCTTTACCCTTTGGTAAACTGTGTGATGATTTTCAACGATAGGCATCCAATGACATGGCGTATTTCTAAACTATGAATAATGAGCAGGAGGAAAACTAGCGAGAGTTGAAGGAATGACACAAACCTGAAGTGAAGGGAAGGGCTACAAGGTGAGGTAATGATGCCTAGGAGTCGTTAGATGATGCAAGATCAACGAACATAAATGGTGGAAAATATTAGCGAGATTAGCAGAGGGTCGAATTCCTTGAGCATGGTTGAAGTGTTGCAATAAATCCTAACCGTCAATCTTATTTCCAAATGATGACATCACAAGTAACTAGTGGGGTTCTCGTATTTGTAACCCATGTGCTAGTTGAATGGCTGCAAACTGTAGGATTTAAGTGCATCCGCCATCAATTGGATATCGGTTTTTAAAGTGGTTGGAGGTTAAGTCTTAGAGTGGACCTGAAGTTTTACTGACCAAGGTACACAATCTATTTTAGCTCTTGGAAGTGGTTAAGTAGTGCACAAGTTCCCGATGCGATGTTGTGAAAACAATCAGATTAAGAACCAAAGTGACGACAAAGTTTTAATCTCAAATATCATTCGAGAAAACATTCTGGTCAGCGATAAGCCTAGTTTGGCAATATTGTGATGTGCTAAGGTTTGCAATGCTACGATGGAATATGGATCGTTAGATAAAAGGGTTGATCGAACGATAGAGGTTAACTCATGAATTTCACAGGAATCAAGTGGTGGTGGTGGGAAGACTTGAAATTTTATAGACCAAGGTTCGTAATCTATATTAGCTTTGGGAAGCGGTGAAGTGGTGTGCAAGTTCCCGATGTGATGCATGACAACCATTGAATCAAGAACCAAATCAATGGTGGAGATTTAATCGCAAATCGCATTCAGTAAAAGAGTCTAGTCAATGATAAAACCATTTTTGTGATATTGCAATATGATGAGGTTTGTGATGATGCGATGGAAAATGGATCATCAGATCAAAGGTTTGATCGAACAACAGAGGTTAACTCTCGCATTTCGCAGGCATCAAGTGTTGACAACTTGCAAAAGATGTAATGTGTGGTATGCCAAGAATGGGATGAAGCATATAAATTTGTATTTTTGTGTAATGTTTTGGGTTTTTTCAACCCTATTGTTTGTTTATCATCAACAGGATTGTCTTTTGCTAGTCTTTACACTTGTAAAGATGTGTACCATATGTAATCTTGTTTTTTTGATTAATTGAAGGTGTTGGAAATAATACTAGGGGGGTGAATCCATATTAGTCAAGCCAATAATCTTTTACTTTTCATACTCAAATTTATATGCACTACTTCCATGTGGGTAACCCGCATGTACACATAACTGTGTTTAAGGAAACAAGCTTATATCCAACAAACTAATGATTTAGTTTTTTCATCATATGTTGATCTTTAATCTGTGCATCGATACTTTATCAAACATTAAACAGTAACCATATGCAGTTAATAATAGATTGAACCATCACGCATAAGCAACACACAAGAACACCAATATTTAAGGTGGAAACCCAATGTGGGTGAAAACCACCTGATGTTGTCATTTTTGTCTTCTTTTAATAATAAGAAAATATGTTTACAACATTGTACTCGTGCAGAATCATACCAGTATGCAACCTTCTACCTGCAAAAGGTTACTATCTTCTCTTGTTCTCCAGCTTCTAGTAGAAGGGAGCTACAACTCCCTAGCTCTTGTACTAGCCGATATGTTAACTAGTATGTAGGCATTGACCTGCAGAAGGCTGCAACCTTCTCTCTTCCTCCAGGGACCACTTTTCATAAATTTTCATATTGGATGCTCCTCGTACACAACAATACACATGAAGGCCTCATTTCATCTAGTTTTCATACTCGACCCATTATCAACATTGAAGCTCAAAATCAATCACCACTACACTACAACCATCAAATACATCTGCATTAAGCAATCATTGAAAGTCAATCATACATCTTTGAATCACCCATAACTGAATCACTGTAAGCCCATCATCTCTGAAGAAAATCACAATCAATTAATCTGAACATTGAGTATATTGTCATCAAACTACAATCAATAGAACACAGAGCAGAACCCAGAATTTTGAAACAACAGTCAAATCCACCTGTAACATCAAATATAATATTACATATTTTATACACTACTTAGATGTGTTGAACTAGTGTGTATACGTGCTTCTATCAAAGCCAACCAGCATAAATGTCTGTAAATAATAATTCATAATTTTGCAGCTATTCTAGAATTCAGTTATACCTAGATCATAACATTTACAGAATAAGACATCTGTCAGTATTCAGATCTAGATTATACATGATCAAACCATATAACGATAGTTTAGTTCAAGCCTTAAGATCCTGATCCATCATTAGATCTTATCCTCCATCAACCGCTAAGGTTCCTCCTTGGTTTAGGTCAAACAAAGCATCATAAGTCGATAACCTACATATTGGATCTCGTACTTCATCAGATATTCAATTTCTTGTCCAATTGGCCTAATGATCTTCTCCTCCTTTTATAGTTTTATACCTTTCTCAATACCATGGACCAAAACCACTTAGGACCAATACCTTGGAACAAATACCTAGGGTTAATACCACGGACTAGATACCTTGGACCAATACTATGGATCAAAATACGATGGACCAAATACCACGGACCAAAATCTTAGTTTTCCAACATATACACACTTTTCCTTCTATGAAAGTGCATGTGTACGTATTTGCGACTTATATACAGTGAATATGTGTGTATACACAACTTGGTCAAGGTTAACCTGTGTATACCTCTTTTTCTTCATTCTGTTTAATCTGATCTGTAATTCTTTGCTATTGTCATGCTCTACTGTGATCTTACATTTGAGTGATTTGCCTTCTGAATCAATTCCTTGAAACTGCCTTGCATTTCATCACATCTGTAAACACTACTGTCATGCATTCTGTCACATCTGATATCTCTTCTATAGATTCATCTAGTTACCATATACAAGTGAGTTGTTCTACTACAAGTGGGTTTCCATCAAGTACAAAACATGCATCATAATGCCAATAAAAGTCTCCACTCTTACTTGAACAAAAAACAAAAAACAGATAAATATATGGACAATTATTACTCGACGACCAATGGTACATACATTTTTCTTTCCATAAGGCAATGTCTTCATATTGACAATGAATATATACTTAAAATGTATCACTTCATGGAGTACTAGCTTTTCAAATGATTACATTAGCTTTATTAGTTAGTAAAATTCTCATATGAAAACCATCTTTAAGAAAAACACTAAATTAAAATACATCTCCATGAAAAACAATCTACTATATAATAATAATAAAAAACAATCTCTAAGTTACATTACATCTCCATGTGAAACAATTCCTAACTTATATGCAATCCTCTTTAAGAAAAGTAATCTCTACATTACGAAACATCTTAGAAAAACAGTCTACCATACAATGCATTACATGAGCACAAACCTTTGATACGTGATTCATGTCTATGGACCTATTTGCGCTTAAATAAACTCAACAAAATGAGAATCCACTTACACAATTTAGTGGTAAAACTAGTAGGAAATGTTTCTTCCATAATATGATGCCATCCATTGACTATGCCAAAGTGATTATGCTGAGCATAACATTTTATTCATTCAATATATAATATTTTATGCATTAATATGTTTTATCAAATGACAACCCACCAAGAATCTTCATTATAACGGAGCTCAAACAAGCTAGAATTTAGAGAGAATTGTTTTTGTTTCTATCAAAACAAATTTTCAAGAATTTAACTTGATAATGAAAGTCTGGACTTTATCAAAGTGCCATTTTCCTTTTAACATTTCATACGAGTAAGAGTAGTAAACACTTCTCCAACAAATTAGTTCATAATGAATGTATCCTTTTAAATGAATGTATCCTTTTAACATTTCATAGTACTAAGAGTAGTAAACACTTTTCCATTAAATTAGTTCATAATGAATGTCTTGACTTTATGAAAATTCTATGAATAGATTCCTCTAGCCACAAAGACCTTGCACTTGATTAAAGAGCAAATTAACTCATAATGAATGTCCTCATTCTATGAAAATCATACCAATGGTTTCTTTAGCCATAGACACCCTACACCATATGCATCAACTTCAGTATTCATTTTTATACATGAAATGCTCTTAAAGAAAACATTTTCTAGAGAAAAAATGATTCACCAATAGACATTGACTAAATTTCATACAAAGACCCAAAGGAAAACTCTAATTATTTCAAACAATGCACAATTTTATGTCATTTTTATTGATTAAATTTTATTCAAGCACCTGAAGAAAAACCCTAAACTATTAAAACAACATACTCATTTAAATGTCCCTATGAAAGAAAATAACTTATAGCCTAGTTGGTTTAAACCATGTTAAAATATAACAAATGGATATGAAGATGACAACAAAGACTTGACCATATGATAATAAATAAGCCTTAAAATGTCTGGAAGACGAATCTCGAAAGGATGGCAAACCATAACCCTAGTGGTAAGGACAAAGTTTCATGGACAAAATGATATAAAATAATTCCATGGAAACTAAATCCAAGAAAGTATGAATTTCAGGGACTCACGAACATAGTAACCACCTTAGTACTCTTTGAGACAATGAGTTTAGAGAGCTCCCCGAGATGAATGAACCTTATTATGATTTATTCCCAATTCTTCATTTTTTTGGAGACATTATTACTTGTGGGTAGTGTATAATGAACACAATATTACAACAATTCAATGAAATCTCTTTAAAACACAATTATGTGGTAGAAACCATTTCACAAAGCTACCTATGAAAATCAGGACCACCTTGACCATCCATACCAATTGGTGATAAAGAATGGAGATGTGAAAATACACACACAATGAATTCAAAATTGGCAATGGAGAAAATATCTTCTCATGATTCAATAATAGTTAAACAAACTACGTAGGATACAAGGAAACAAACAACAACAAATAACTTGAGAAAGTTCCAACTAAACTCAACTGAATCAAAACTGACTATAACACCTAAAATATAGTGAGGTTAATTCTCTTAACAACCTTCCCTCATCTCAACTGTTACAAGTATTAGCACTTACAATGTCGAAGTGCTCACTTTGAAATTCAAATACATTTTTTCCCAATGGTTTTGTAAAAATATCTGTGAGCTGATCTTATGATCCAAAAAAATCAACACAGATATCTCCATAATTGACAAGCTCGCGAATGAAATTAAAGTGTGTTTCAATATGCTTGCTCTTTTTATGAAATAGATATTTTTTGGATAAATAAATGACACAAATGTTATCACAACAAATAGGAGTTGGATCTTTTCGAACATTTGAAAGATCCTTCAATATTCTTTTCATCCATAGCACTTGACAAGCTTCTAAAGTTGCAACTACAAACTTTGCCTTTGTAGAATATATTGAAACAATGAGTTGTTTCTTGGATTCCCATGAGATCATATTGGTTCCCAAGTGAAAAGCATACCGTGAGGTGCTCTTGTGATCATCTAAGCTACCCTCATAGTTTATATCTGTATACCCTGAAAGTGAGAAATCTTTAGAATGTCTGTAGAATAAGACATAGCTAGTGTTCCTGCAACATATCTTAAGGTTGTTTTTGCAACCTCCCAATGGGTATTCTTCAGTGATTCCATAAATCTGGAAACAAAACTAGCTACAAAAATGATTCTAGGTCTAGTTGCAGTTAGTTACAAGAGACTAACAACTAGACATTTATACAATGTAGAACCAACCAATTTTGTTTCATCCTGTTTACTGAGTTTGGTCCTTTTGATGGGAAAAAATGACCTCATCAACATTTGGGAAGAACACATGGTGAGAGCCTCAAACTAAGCACTTATCCATTTAAATTGACAGTTTTGATTGGTTTTATTGGGTCTAGTTACCCCCTCACTCTCCTTTATGACTTGTGGTATTTCTATTACTTACAAACAAGAAGAGAGATATCAGATCCACCCTCTTGTAGAGATCTTGCAAGAAAGAAATCGTTAAGTTCAAACAAGAGCTCAACCAACCCACAAGCGAGGTTTCTCCTGCCTAGCAAGACTTAAAGTTAAATCTAAATCTAAAAGCAAACCTACTTTCAAATGTAGAAAATTAAAGGAAACTATTGTAACTTGACATCCAAGAGATAACCCCTAAATACCAAGTGTAAGGATTATACTACAATTGGACTTTAACATGATTTTAAGATGAATATCATGGTTGTCGAATCAATTCTTGTAGTTGATATTTTAAATGCAAAAAATTCCTTGTTTGAAAAGTTATAATAGTCGAATATAAGCCATCAAAAGGTAGAAATAGTTCATATAATTCAATGACTATTAAATCTATTTTAAATGACAAATTTCTGAGTAAACATTTACTTAAAACTTCAATTAAAGTACATGAGAAAAATGAATATAAATAACATATATGTACAATTAGGAGATCATATAGTTGAACTCATAAACAACCATTCTTGATGTTGGGTGATTTAATTGTGAGTTAAGTCCCTGCCATTAACTATCAACTCCGGGTTCTTAGACTCTTGAGGTATAAATGTCCTATATGTACTAGGTGGTTATTTATCATAAGAGATTAATTTAATGTAATTTAAGCTAATTACAAAGTTACGTAAATCAATCTAATCCAAACTAAACCAAACCAAACATAAATAAATTGAAATCACACTTGCATAATTGAAATCACACTTGTTGAATTGAAATCACGTCACACTTTCATAAATGAAATCACACTTGCTGAATTGAAATCACATTCACTTGCTGAAATGAAATCACAATTTCTGAAAGGAAAAACACACTTGCATAAGATAAAAACACACTTGTTAAAAATAAAAGAACTAAAATAACTATACTATGTTACCAATATGTACAAAGGTGTGCAAATTGTGGTTAATGGGGGCCCTCCATTCCTCAGCAAACACACTGAACAACTTTCACATCTTGGAGATCAAAGTGGTCGTATGTATTTTATAAAATGAAGCTACAAGATATTACAAGAATTCCATATCCTCACTTTACAAATCACATCTTGGATGGAACTTGTAACCTTTAACTGGAAACTAACAACTCTAACACCTGATAACTAACAACTAGCTAACTAACAACCCTTTATATGAAGAGTGCACTAATATTTATACAAAAATTGAGGATGACTATTCAATATGTATAGATCCTTAGATCTCTCATAAATACACATTTATCTCTTTTGGTTACAACCAATCACCTAAAAATATAAGATACAAATCCTCTCAAAATTCTCTCATCCATGATTCCTCTCCTTTGAATGTGCACAGTTAATGATCCACATCTTGTACAATTATTCCAAAAATCTTCATGAGATGAAATTTGAAATTCTAATTTGTGGTTGGGTGGCCAAATAGGACCTTTCTAGAATCTCCAAGTAGGCCTACAATATCACAAAACTCATAACACTTTTAGATATATATGAAATCATGTTAATTTCCTCATATTTAATCCTAAATTCACTTATAATACTTAAAATCAATAATTTGGAAAATAATAATGATAAACCCATAAAATCATGAAAATGGTTACTTAATGTAAGGTTATGGGGCTATAGAGTTACAGAATGAGGGTAAAATGATGGAAATGTGGGTAAAAGTGGATGACATTTTGGATACCCAACATACCCCCCAACTGAAGATGTTGCAAGTCCTCACGCAACTATTGCATTGATTCTCTTAATAATAAGTTGATCTTCTTGAAATGTTTTTCTTCTATATGAGATTTGGCTTTGTATTGATTCTCTTTTAACTTTGAATAATCATATCATTTAATAATTTTATTCTTTTTGCTAAGTGTACTTTGAAAGATATTTAATTGCAACATATATTTCTTATGGTTGGTTCTTTTGTGACAACCAAGATTTTATGAGTATTGATTCTTGTGTAACAATACTTTTGTTATTTTCATTGTATCAAAATACTTGAAAACATTGAGAATTCCTTTTTATGTCCCATAGTGACTCTTAGCCATTTAATGTTCTCATCAATTGATCATTGCAAAACATATAAATTTTTTGAATCAAAAAGCAATAATAGTTGATTGAGAAAAATATGTTGGTTAGGATAAAATGAAATGTGTCATGTGGCATGAAATGTGAATATGAATTGATATCCCTTCCCCCCAACTAAAGGTGTTTTCAGTTTTTGAAAAATGAGGAAGGGAATATAAATGAAGTGAGGTATTTTCAAAAATCACAATTTGTAAACAACATACCTTCACTTACCTAAAAAGTGGACAAGTTATGTATATAGAGAAGGGTGTGGTTGTTGCTGTTGGATCATGGAATGTGAAGTAAAAGAATTTGATATGCTCGTTCTTTCTCTTGGTTGTATGAATATAGGATGAGATTCAAATAGTTTTTGATATGACTGTTGAATTTTGAATTAAGTCCTGCTGCAAGCTACTGAAATCATATAGTCTTCATTAGTTCCCACTCAGTAGCATAATTCTTATATATGTGAACATATGTGTCAATGTCAAACATAGAAAATAAATTGTTGGATTACTCACCATTAATGAATTTCATTAACCAACACGAGACAACTCACCATTGATGTCAATGAGAGTCAGGATGCCTAAGTACATCTTATTATGTATGAATAGATGTGTCATAGTTGATTCACCCAGAATATCCGATAAACAAGGGACATTGATGTATTCCCACTGTTTACTAGCAAGAGACCTTGCCATTAAGGCATGCAAGCCTTAACGTACTTTAAATATCTCTAGTCTTGATCCCACATGATGTGTTAGAGTTGATGGGTCAAGACTTGTTAGAAGGGAGGCCTTAATGAATCATCCATCATCTAACGCAAGTATACAATAATAATTTGAAGGACTATATATGGAAAATTTCCATTGAAGCAAGGTTTATTTGATAGAAAGGAAAATGAAAATGGGGTGACTTAGCTTTGTAAGGGAACTGGATGACTTTATTTTTGGGTTGAAGGTGAGTGAAAATGTGCCAAGAAAGTATGAAGATTGCAAAGCGAAACGATGTTTTGGTAGTAGGGAGATGGAAATTTGTGGATTGAATACAGGCTTAGAAAGAATAGTAATGATAAATTTGGTGTTTTTTAGTAGAAATGGTGTTATGGATATGATTTATCATGGAATGATATTACTCTTCAGAAAGAAACTTGGTCTTTAAAAAGGTACTCATGCATATAATCATCTTCTTTCATCATCCTCGGACCTACAAAAACATAGAAATTTCTGCAATAAAATGTAATACGATCTAGAGAGAGGGATGATTAGTCTCTCTTCATTTGATATATATACAAAAAACTCGTAAATAGTACTAATAAAACAAATTCAAGGACGAAAAAGTAAATGCACTTTTACCTAATTGGAAACCAGTACCATGGATCACCTATTATTGTTTTGTTGGTGAATTTTTCATTGTGTTTCTAACCAATTTTGAGCCTGAGACCTCTTCTCCATACACTTAATTCTTTATCAAAAGACCATAAACCAAATTTTCGTATGCTACTGAATTGTGCAATTATTCAGCTACCAAAAGTATAGATCATTGCATTACCTTTCTGCTTTACAACTTGCAATTAGACTCGGATAGTGGTTTATCAATTATCATAGTTGGATTTTTAATATTTATAGGTTTTTATAAAATTCTATGTTTGTAACTATGTTTTTTCTTTTTCTCTAGTGCTCCACCATTGTCCATGATCCTGTGGATCAAGAAAATGCTCAAAATAAAAAATTCTTGGATCACCTTGAAACCAATGTCAAGTGTAGATCTCGTTGATTTGAATCCAACGCAATTTGTTTCACTGAAATTTGACTTTGGATGCTCCTTGAATCACATTCTGTTCATTTTGGGAAAAATCTAAAAATATGAAATTTGAGTTACAAGAATGCCCAGTCAGCAGTTTCTCTGTTGATTAGGCCATTACTTAAGAAGTTGACTAGATCTTCATTGGCCAATGGATGGTTGACACTTGGCACTTTTTGACTGGTTGACATGTGACTGGCTTTCATTGGTTCATGGTTTGTTGTGGTGGCCCGACGAGGGAGTGCCACATGGACCAACCATTGGTTGCTAAGTGGCCTCCTTCTGGTGGACAAAAAATTGTTTAGGGTCATACTTCCCTCCATGGGAACCGAAACCACGACCCCCTACCTAGCAACAAAGCACTTTAACAATCCACTTACCATATTTCTTGTTAAACAACCCTTTCGAACACACATTTAACTTTTAAAGGGCATGACTTTGGGGAAAGGGGTCACGCTAAGCCATATCCCCTAGCCCTCTAGTGCCATAAAGCCACAAGTGGGGGCCAAGGGATAGGCCTTAGCCTAACTCATGGCCATGGTTCCATGCCACTGCTATATGAACAATGCTATAGTTAAAGGGGTGCGGTCGAAGAATGGGGCTAGCCCCAGATCGTATGACCCTCCATATGACCACACCATTGGAAAAATTGGGGCTTAATCATAGTTTTAACCATCCAACAAATTCGATCGTCAATATAGAATATAGGATAGGTTTGTGTGCAGTACTGCACTCGGGACAAACAGGTTGGGTTTAGGATGAATTGTACAATTATTAACAATAGAATTGGGTAGAAACTTCAAAGATTGATATGTTACTCAATGTTTGGCCAAATGACGTGAAAAAAGAGTCAAATCAGGGGTTTTCGATAGTGCTAGATCCATTACAGACATTAGTTTTTGTTTTTGAGCTTTGTAAAAGAATGTAATTAAAATTTTTAGTATGAACTTAGATTTCTTATCCAATTTTTATTGCAATATTTTAAAACTAGTTTTGTTCAATTTTCTTTTCTAATCTTCCAAATCACAGAGAGCACAGGAAGATAGCATACTCAATAATATTGAAACTCTTTATTCATTTGGAACCTAAAATTAGAAAGCACAAAGTGAAAGGATTTGATCTCTAACTTCAAATTGTGGCACTCGAAACTCTATTTGTTTTCCTCCTCAAATATTCCTTCTCTTTCTACACCTTCCTGCAATTGATTATTGAGGTGGGTGACTCTTACTCCACCACCAACCAATAAATTTGCAAATAAAATCTAACTTAAAAACTAAATTAAAAAAACATCACCAAACTCGGTTTTATTCATTAATTCTATCCTACTCTACTCTAATGAAAATAGAAAACTTTGTTTCAAGTGTATGCATATTTCTAGTGTAACTATGTGCATAATAGGAGTAAAAATATATTCATGCCTAGTTTTGAAAAATATGAATTAAAATAAATCAAAGCATGAAATACCACTTGATATGATAATGCAATCAAGAATTAAGGAAGAGTAGAAGAGTGATCTAACATAATCCTTGACTGGAACCATATTTCAACAAGGTCATGGCACTCCCGATTCCTTTCTTGGTTTAGATCACATTGAATATCCTCCTTTATTATGCATTCCTCAATATTACATTCTAGTGGTTTCTCCCCATCAAAATTATTGCATGATTCTTTAGCCTATTGAACCGATTGACAAGAGGAATCAAAAGAAACTTGAAGATCTTCTTGTGGAGGTAGAGAGATAGAAAATTTTCTGCATGCAGTTAAAACATACTCTTCATGAGAGGTAGATATCCCAATTTTTTCTAATATTCGGGAAAATTCTTGGAAGAAAATTATTGAAATTCTTAATTATCTGTGAATTACTCCAACTGTTGATAATTCATGTCATGCACATAGATTAGTACAAAGTTTAAAAAAAAATTGAAATCTAATATGAAACCTAAATTATTTTAATACGCTTTTAACCATGCATCTAAGAATGAATGCAACTATAATGAGTTGTATAAAATTTCAAAATAAACACCTATGTATACCTCCAAAGAGACAACACCAAAAAGTTGGGTGATTTAATTTCGAGTTAAATCACTATCATTAATTGTCAACCCAAGGTTCATAGATTGATGAAGTATACCTTTATTATATGTACTGTGTGGTTTTTTATCATAATATATTAATATAATGTAATTAAAACTAATTACAAAGTTAATTAAATCAATATAATCCAAACTAAACCAAACCAAACATAAAGAAATCAAAATAACACTTGTATTAAGGAAATCACACTTGCTTGAAATTGAAATCACACTTGCAGAATTGAAAACACAGCACACTTGCATAAATGAAAATCACACTACAATTGCATAATTGAAATCACACTTGCTGAAATGAAATCACACCACACTTGCATAATTGAAATCACACAACACTTTCATAAATGAAAATCACACCTCACTTTCATAATTGAAATCACACTTGCTGAAATGAAATCACACTTGCTTAAAGGAAAAGCACACTTCATACATGAAAACACACATGATGAAAATAAATGAAATAATATACTTATACTATGTTACCAATATGTACAAAGGTGTGCAAACTATGGTTAATGGGGGCCCTCCATTCCTTAGCAAGCACACTAAACAACTATCATATCTTGGAGATCAAAGTGGAAGTATTTATTTTGTAAAATGAAGTTAGAAGATATTACAGGAATTCTCTATCCTCACTTTACAAATCACATCTTGGATAGAACCTAGAACCTCTAACTAGCAACTAGAAACTCTAACACCTCAAAACTAACAACCAACTAACTAATAACCCTTTGCATGAAGGGTGCACTCCTGTTTATACAAAAAATGAGGATAACTATTCAATAAATATAGATCCTTAGATCTCTCTTAAATCCCCATGTATCTCTTTTGGTTACAACCAATCACCTAAAAATATGAGACACAAATCCTCTCAAAATTCTCTCATTCATGATTATTCTCCTTTGAATGTGCATAGTTAATGATCCAAATATTCTACAATTATTCCACAAATATTCATGAGTTGGAATTTGAAATTAGAATTTGTGGTTTGGTGGCAAAATAGGACCCTTCTAGAATCTCCAAGTAGGCCAACAATATAAAAAAACTCATAACACACACACACACACATATATATGAATATGAAAACCTATTAATTTCCTAATATTTAATCATAAATTCACTTATAACACTTAAGATCAATGACTTGGAAAATAATAATGATAAACATATATAATCATGAAAATGGTTACTCAATGTAAGCTTATGGGGCTGTAGAGTTACAAAATGAGGGTAAAATGATGGAAATGTTGGTAAAAGTGGATGAAATTTTGGAGATGCAACACTTCACATTTAACAAAAGTGCACAATATGAGATAACTTACTCAAATTTTCCATTAGAAAGAATAAAATTTTCATTTAAAAATAAAAGTATTTTGGTACAAAGTGATAGAACATGATTTCCATGTTTTGTTTTTCAATAGATATCCAAGGATATCTCCAAAATCATCAACTTTTTCATTAGAGAAAAGAGTTGCAATAGTGAGAGCTTTGCATCTAATATAAAGATTAAATCTTGAAAAGAAAACCCCCAAATAAATCAAATCTGAATATTCCTCTCTTTCTACAACTAAAATTATCTTTATAAAAGTGCTTAGAGCCTCAAAATTGCAGAAAAGAAAAACCCTTTCTTTCTCTCCTAAAACCTAATTTATAATTACAAAAATCAATCCAAAAATGTAGAGGAGTTGCAAAAGTTTTGATCCCTCAAATTTGGAGTTGCAATTTTTTTTCCTCCTTTGTTGGATCAACCTCACTGCTCCAAATCCTTTGCCTCATCTCTCTAATAGTTTTCTCCAAAATTTTTGTCAAAAATTTAATTAAAAACCAATTAAATATGCATTTGAAATTGAAAATATCAAAACTCTCATAACAAATTCCTCATTTAAAATTTCAATTAAAAACAAAAACATGCTTTCCATTCCTCTCTATGGAGAGTTCCCTGGAAAAATCAATAAGATGAAACAAATTTGCAGTAGTAAGAGGTTTTGGGCCAATGAAATTCCAAAAGAAAAGTTCAGAAAATTAGCTTCTTATTGTAAATTCAAAGCTCCCATTTCTACTAAATTTTAGGCATAATAAATCTTCATATTTTCTTGATTTAATGCTTCCAGATTTTTTTCCATGATTTTAGCTTTTAAGTGAGCTACCTTGAAGCTCATTTCGCTGAGTAGAACTCCATACAAACCCTTTCAAAAATTGATTATTAAAATTGACTAAATTCTGGGAAATGCGTAGTTTCGATAAAATTTTGGACATTTATCAACATTTTGTTTATATATTAAATATATATATATATATATATATATATAATATATATTTATTTAAATTATATCACAAATAAAAAATAACCAAAATTAAAATAAGATAGAAAATATATATAACAAATTACATTATAAAATAAAAATAAATAAAGGTTCTATGACAAGTTATAAGAAGGGTTTATATATATGAGCATGAGAGTGTAAAGAAAGAGAGGAGAGGGAGGGATAAGTCATTGAGTGTGAAGTGTATTAGGAGAATCGCAGGTGTGAGGGAGTGGAGGAGGGGACCCAAGTGGGACCCACTCCACTTTTCGTTACTTTGATCTACCCATTATAAAGCCTTTTACTTTAATGTTCCCATTTCAAATATGTTTGGCTCCTCCCACTACGTAATACATATGTCATCTGAGAGATAGATTCCTAAAATTCTGAAACGCGCACATTTTTAATTATAGAGTTATAATATATGCACAAAGATCTAGGGTGTGGTGGTTATAATTAAAAATTAAATAAATGGATAACTAATTAATTACTAAAAAAATATAAAAAAAAATAATTTAAAAGAAAATTTACAAACTAATTAGGATTAATTTAATTAATGTAAATTAATTAAACAACTATATTTACATAACTAAACTAAATTTATTTACAAAATAAAGTAGAACATTTTTTTTACATTTTAATGTTTAAGTGGTGAAAATCAAACAAACTTTGACTAATCCTTATTCTCAAAGTGTATCTTCAAATCGGGTGAAATTTAGATCGTTGGATAGTCGACAATGAAACACATGCAATAAAGAAATCAAAATAAAAATATGAAAAAAGTGAAAATCTCACAAAATGAACAAGATTAATGCATGAAAGGAATGATATTACCAAAACTTACATAGAAGGTCCCCATAACTTTATAAAAAAAATTATGGGGTGGTTGTAGCCACAACAATGGAAAAACACAGGGAAGAAGCAATTATCTCTGATTAAAAATGAGTTTAAATTTACCAAAAGGTTGAAGTGATGAGTTCCATCAAACTTTCTAACATTAAAACATTTCCCATGGGTCCCACATTAATCAAGCAATATAAGTTCTAAAAATAGAACTACTTGAAACAAACTAAGTGTAAAACATAAATCCATGTTTAGAGAAATATCTAATTTTATGTTTACCTCATGTGAGTGATAGAAGATATACATATAGGAAGTTTAAAGAAATTATATATCTATTAATATAAATAATCTCCCATTACCTGACATCACTTCATTGTCAGCAAGCTTGTTCAGTACCCCAATAAAGTTGTCTTAGTACCACACAAGCATAGACCGTTGTTAGTGAACTTGTTAAGTACTCTGATTGGTTTTCTTGTGCTTCCCACACATATGTGTTTTCAACCCTATTTTACCACCCTTTTGATAAACTTTATTTAGAGAATTTATTTTATAAATTGGGTGAAGAGGGTGGGGTGGTATGAGATATTTTAAAGGCAATGGATATGATACTTATAAAATTTTTACTCCCCCATATTTCCCTACAACAATCAACCTAGAGGATTTTATGTGAAGTGGGGGAATGCGTGATATTCATTGAGTTAGACTCATGTCAACTCTTTCCTTGGAAAAATGAACTTTGTCACTTGAAAAAATGAATGTTCCTCTAAGGGAAAATAATTAAGGTGAGAGGACTTAGAGTTCAATAAATATGTCCCTTTAAGATAAATAGAACCCCATGAAATTGGCAGAGTAAAAATTCTCCATGCATGTCGACCAATGTTCAGTAAGAAAAATTCTTCCAAATAAATCTTTGTAATATCACCAAAACTAATTTGAAACAAAAATGAAATCGACACACCCCAAAAATCTCAAATGAAAATGAAAATAAAAACCAAAAAGGAAAGTTAAAAGAAAAGCCATATTAAAAAAAAAAAAACCAGCAAGGCTATTTATAAAAATGTCTCAACAAAAGGAAAAGTATAACAGGATAATATATGTTTTTCTTAAGTTGATATTTTGATGAATTATAAATCACAAAGTTACAGGTAATTTGACTTTTAAAATAAAGACTTTATAACTGTTATGAGAGAAAACGAAGTCAAATAAGGTTTCCTTACCCTTGTAAATTTTCTGGTTTCAAAATTACGCTTGCATGGAAAACATCTTAACGATTTTGTAATAAAAAAATAAGGCTTAAGGAAAATAAAATAGAGGATAAGAGATTCCATGATTTAGCTTATTTAGAACTTGATCAATATCATAACTTCTTTGTCTAACACAAAAGCAAGAAAAATGAGGAGAGCTAATTTCAAATTTCGGCAAGGAGGGTGTAAGCTTTTCAAGGAAATTGTCAAAGTCCTCTTGTTATGACTAACAAATCATTTGTGGAAAAGAAACATATCCCTAGATTCAAGGAAAACTCTAGAAATAAACAAACAAGTGACTCTAAACTTTCCTTAGTTTATAACTAAAATATGATTTATGAAATGTGTAAGAATCCCTTACCTTCCTATGAAATGCATGTAGATGGCCCTTGATGCTTTCAAAAGCTCTTCATTGATGTTTCAAGAGAATACCTGCATAGACAAAATCAAACAAGGAATAAAATCATAACATAGATAAATATTGAAATACAAAAGGAATTTAAATTGCAACATAGCATATATCATAGCATCAATCCAATACTCAATTATAAACTATCCAAAAGATCATCAAGCTTTGCAGTGACCATCATAACAAGTGAAATAAAGAAAGAAATAATTGTTTGTATCAATCTCGAATAAGGAGAAATAGAAACTTAGCCTTAATGTTGCAAGCCTCTTCCCAATAGTTTTCAATCATTCCTTCAATGATAAGCTTCCATCCCTAATCCAACATCATAAGTTTACATTCAAAAAGTCCTTCTCACTCTCTATTCCATGTTGAATTTATAGGCCAAGAGGAGGAAGTTTGAGATCCTCTTTTCAAGGGATGAGATCCATAAAGAGAGGGATTAGGGTTCCACAAAGAGAGGGAGTTTGATTCAACAAGAAAGGGATGAGGCCCAAGTATGTAGGGGCTTGAGGCCTTTTTGTTGGGAAATATTCCTCAAATAAATCTTCTAGAAATGTTTCTTTTTTTACCTTCATTAAGATATTTGTGCACTTTTTAGTCAGAGATAGAGCATAGGATTGTGTAGGCCACAATGGTCAAAATTGTGCTTTCACGCCTAATGACTAGGGAAAATTCACAAGTACTTAAAATTTGGATTTTGAGAAATGTAATATAGGATTCTTGTCATCTTTGGGATTGTTTTGATTCCAACATTATAGGGGAATGTTTGGAACACTTCATCGTATGGTGAGAGATCCAAATTAGGGGTCATTTTGCTAATGGTGATAAAATGATGTGTAATAGATTGCCTCCTAAAGTGAAAATTCAGAAAATATTTTTGAGGACTGAACCACTTTATCATGCAAAAGCTCAGATTAGAGAACAACTATTTGCAGACCAGAAACAAAAAATTAAGGATTATAATGTAATATCTTCATATAATCATCACTGAGGTAGGCATTCCCATACTCAGAGTAAAAGTATCTCAAAGAATCAATATGGAAATATACAAAGATCCATGTCAACATTAGACAAAGTATGGAGGCAACCATCAAATATGGATCTATATTTAAAATCATGAATACTTAAAACCATATGTAGCCTAGATGGAGGAAAGTAGATCTAGGGTCTTGCTTTTCATCTCTATCGATTCATAGGATGAATAATAACTGTCAATAATGTGACCCATTAACATTTGCGAGAGAAACCACCAATAATGATAATGGTTCTCAAGGTACACTAGTACAATCTTTGAAGTCTGGTTAGATGTATTGAAGTTAGACACACATAGAATCGTTTGATCAAAGGTCAATGATGAAAATTTGTCATTGGAGGTGAGAAACGTACCATTGAGGCATGCAGGTTTCAGTGTACCAAAGGAGGTTTCTAGATCAACTTCTTAGATAATGAGCTGCAGTCGATAGGAAGTGATCTATCGCATGAGGGACTACGACATGAAACTCATGTCAAGTTTTGAATTTAGGACTAAATAAGGGAAGGTTGACTTGATTGAGGGCTATGAATTATATGGTAATTTTGACTGAGGTTAAACTTCTCTTGAACATATCGGTGGAACGACATTTTGACTTGACAACATTTGACTCAAAATTAAGACAAAAAATTAGTTTAAAGACTTTTAAAAAGGTATGATCAGTTAAGAGACAAATAGATTTCCCAACCCAGACACAAAAGTGACAAAGTGTCATGTTCAAGAGCCACATATTGTCTTTTTGCAATACAAGAAACAATGTTTCATTCCAATTTTTCCTTACCATTACTGATAAGTACCACTTTATTTTTATGCAAGCTTGAGGGGGATAACATTTTCTTTTCCTGCAATCTCATCCTTCAGAGTATTTTTAATGAACCCTAGGAAGGAATTGTTCGGTCTCACCATGATAGACGAGTCCTAAAATGTTTACATTTTACAAGTCTAGTGAAGGGGCAACTAGATGTCATTTTCATATTTAAAGAGTTTGAAAAAGACAAAAAAAAATCATACAAATCTCTCAACATAAAGTTTTAACGAGCCCAAAGAAAGTAAAGCTCAATGTTTTTCATATTTAGGGAGTTAAGAGAAAAACATAAATAAATTCCAAAATGTCCTTTTTGTAAATTTAGTCTCTGAAGGCTGGAAAAGGGAAAATAATGCAAGAGAGAACTCTTTTGACCATGATTCGTCAAAGTATACATTTTTAATAAGTAGTCTACGTATATCGTAAACCATAAAATGGAAAAACTTATACCAAGTAAGAATTATTTCATTTATTTTTACAAGTTTGAAATAAAAAAGCATGCTCATAAATATTTTCATGTTTTGGGAGTCCGAAAATAGCTTGAAGAGAAAATCCTCTTGGAGGAACAAGTGGTATAAAGGGTAGAAATTGGTTTTAGTTACAATGGAACTACTCAAATCACGTAAAGGTGAAGAGGTAGGCTAATAAGACCAATCATTGCAACTATTCCTCAGAAAAGGGAAAAAGACAAGTGAAAGCGAATGATCAATCAAGCAAATGGTGATGATGGAATGAGAAAACCAAGGCTTGTCTGGCAGAAGTAGGCTGATAAAAAGTGGAAATCATGAGGATAAAATAAGAGTGGTTTCAGTTTCACAAAAGCTTGAAAGAGAGGAAATCTATGCTTGTGATGAGTATCATTTTTACACAACCTTGAAATAGATAAAAAATTGTGCTAGAAATAGGTTTTGATTTTTACACAAGCTTGAAATAGAGAAAAAATTATGCTTGAGATATGTTTTTATGCCCACAACATAATTCTAGGCATGTTCCCCCCAAGTTTCATTTCATTCACCTAATTATATTACTATTTTCTAATAGGTGGATGGAATGAAGGCTCATTTACGAGATTAGATGAAATACTTGACTCAATTAGAGTAGTATTTGTTTTATTTTTAACAATCCTAATTCAAGAAGAGGAACTCTTCTCATGGTGACTTCTTTCATTTTTTAACCAGGTTGATAGAGAAAGAATCATCCTCATAGGGATGTGATTCATTTTTTAACAAGGTTGACACAGTAAAAGAACCGTCATGATGAGGACCTATTTCATTTTTTTAATGAGGTTGACACACTAAAAGAACCACCCTCATGGGGACCTATTTCATTTTTTTAACAAGTTGACATAGTGAAAGAACCATCCTCATGGAATATGCTTCATTTTTTTTTAATGAGGTTGACACAATAACAAAACCATCCTCAGGGGCCTGATCATGGCTTCCAATTTGAAGGAACACATGCCAAGGGACACACCTCGATCATTGATTCCAATAGGTCTTCCTTAAAAGGAAGAATAGTTCTTTGGAAGAAACACATGTCAATGGAATCAATAGGGACAATAAAATCATATTCAAATGTCCCCACTGAATGGTTCACTAGTCAATTCCCATATCTAATTCAAAAGAAGCCGAGAAAATAGTGAGAGGCTCGCTTGCATCAGTCATTGGAAACATGGGAGAGGTTGCCACATAATTAACCCATGGTGGGGTAGAGACCACTTACATATAAGGAAAATTTAGGGAAGTCAGATGGTTGGTAGTCAAATCATGAACAACGAATGAAAGCTTGCCAATAGTCACAATTTTTCTGTTGTGGAGTAATGACATCACTCGAAAGAGTGTGGACATGACACCTTTCATGTAATAGACATAGTCTCAGCCAAGGAGAAAATTGATATCCAAGGGGCCTTGGAGTACCAGAAGGTCAATACAAACAATGTTACCCACTAAAGTAATGGGAAGTTTGGGAAGGATCCCTAAAATTTCACTAATGTTTTTATTAAATGCTAAAATATTCTATGTAATAGACACAAGATGGGGGGAACCCAAAGCCTGCCAAGAGATTGAGGATAAAATACTATTATAAGTGCCTCCATCTAAATTTATGTGACACACATTCTTACCATAAGCCTTCACAATGATTTCGAAAGGGATGGAAGAAGGAAGATGAGGCTTTTTCATTCTGCTCCAATCAAAGGAAATAACCTTAGTACCTGGAGGGGGTTCTATGGAAATGGGTGAAATTCCCACTTGTGTAGAATAATCTGAAGTAACAAGAAGAACCTGAGTGGTATTAAATTCACTCTCTAAGGGGAGAGTGAAAATGATTAAAGATAAAATCGATTTGACCACTTGATTAGCTAATGGCTCATAAACTTGAGTAATATGTGTTTCACTCTCCAATGGAAGAGTGTGATTGATTGTACTTGGAATTAGATCAATCACTTCGTCAACTGATGCTAGCTTGGGAGAAAGATTATGGTAATGATTTGGAAGTTTTTCATGGGAACAATAAGGTTTTCCAACAATTTTGAGGCTTCATCCCTGTGAAGGAAAAGGTGAGTTTGATGAGTCCCTTTCCATAACCTACAAGGAAACCTAACTTTACCCTTTTTCCTAGAACCTTAGAATCACTAGTTGATGGATCAACAGTAAGATGATAAGAATTGTTAGACCACACTTCTAACACCTTGGAGTACTAGGAGAATATTTACGAATGTGATCACCCTTACGAAGCTTGCAAGGGTATTTGGGCTTGCGACATATGTTGGATGGTTCCTCAACATTATCCATACTCATAGCAATAATTGGTTTGTTATACTCTTTCTTATCATGATTCTTCACCTTCTTCCTTTTCTTCTTCTTCTTAGCCACATCATTACTAGTATGAGGACTTTCACCAGGTGAAGAAGAAGAAAGAGAAGAAGACATGGTGGGTGAAGAATGCAAAGGGTTAACAGATGGCTGGTGTTGTTTTTAACAAACCTGGGTCAAAAATCCATGTAATAAAGTTAATAAAGTAAAAATAAGGCCAAGGTCATCGGACACATATTCCAAGCTAAATGTTGGGAAAAACATCCTAGTGTGGGTTTTCGTTTGGTTTATTATGTCTAAGTAAATTGACAAAGGTAATGGAAAAGGCTTTGGAAAGGCAACTGGAAACTATTTGCCATTTTATTTATGAAAATAATGAAAAACAAGAGAAAAGGAAGGTTAAAGGTCACAGATTGCATGTGAGGAGGAAAATGAAGGAAAATGAAGAAAATCGACACATCAATGATAAAAAGGATTATGAGGATCAGTTCATGAGCTTTTGATAGTTTTGGGTGGAGCTCTTTCTCCATTCTCTCCCTCACACACTTAGAGAATTCTTGGAGTACTCTATCATTAGAGTAACGAAGGAAAGGGAAGGACATGAAATCAAAGGAAAGAAAATATCAGGGAATGAAGAGTTTGATCAAGTTGTTACAATGAGATTACTTGTTAGTTTCCTTGCTACTTTTGGCATGCATGGTACATGAAAGTGTTTTTTTTGGTTCTCTTGATGTCATTGGAATGGGTTTTTTTAGTTCCAGTCTTCATAGCCTGTCACCAGGGATCAAAATGGGCTCTTAATATGTCTAGTTTTTATAGATGTTTTGCACATGGTCTTTAGTGAAAATCATATCCTAAGTATTTCCATCAGAAGAAGCTCGGAAATATATTTCCAATGGTATATCACACTCCCGTAACTGGTTTCTGGATCATAAGATATGATTGAAATGAATGTGATTCTTGGTTATGCATGTTTTGAGGTCAGTTGCTGCACACAATGACAAGCTTTCTACAAGATAAGCTTCTAAAATAATGGTAAGGAATTTTTAAAATGTGAAAGACCTTTTTGTCCGTCACATACCAAATAAGAAAAACCTCCTTTAGTTTATGTATAGATGCTACTATGTGGGAGATATGCAGTGATATTTGGATCCTACATTAAAACAAAGCAAATTTTTTATTTATTTTACTGTTTCAGTAATTTTAGTGCGGTGCCATTTTACAACAGATGGAAAGTAATTTTAAAAAACCTAAGGATTTTTTTGTTAACCACGAGCCATATAACAAAACCCTCTTTCATTGTATTCACAGGTGTTGAGAATTTGGATATGGGACTACATCTTTACAGCTCATTTTCACAGATTTGATTTTTTAATGATTTTATGTTTTAGAGATGATTTTGTGGCACAGATTTCGAGAAATTGGAAATGAATTTCCAAAGATTTTTCTCCAAAATGACCTTATCTACAAAAACCTCTTTCATTTTTGTAAAAGGTGCTACGGTTTTTGAGATACGAGTTCATCTTCAACACCTATTTTCAAACATTTGGTCCAAGTTTAATGTAACTAATTCTATTTTGAAGAAGATGGTTGAGCTCAATTCCCTTAGTACAATGATGAGAAAATGTATATATTTTATGAATTTCATAGTGTAGAGGTTTGACTTTTGCAACAAGAAGAAGCATTTGGACTGTGTAAAGTTTTATTGAATATCATAATAAAACAGTTTTTGCCCTTTGGACCTGGGATCCATCATGGTATTATTGTTTAATATGTTTTTCATGTAATTCACTTAAACATTATGTTTTTTCTGCTTTTTTCCAGAATTATCTAAATGATATGTTAGGAATTCATCCGTAATTATGCTCCTTTCATGATGATTTTGCTGTTAGATGCAATGGCTAGCTTAGCAGAATTCATCCTTTACTAGAAGCTTTGTTGAGCAACCTCATTATTCTCTTTCATCTAAAGTTGTTGCTGCAGATCCATCCTTTGTTTGATGCCTGCACAATAGCGGGCTTTCTACCCTATGCTACTCAGATTCATAATCTTTATCTGGCTAAACATGGTACTTAATTTTCCCCAGGTTTCCCGGCAGAAACTGACATCGATTCCATAGTCCAATCACCTTTCTCTTGCTATTTTCGACCCAAAAGAAATCCAATCAAATCCTCTAAGCTACTATACCTAGCCTAAAATCTATATTTTATTCAGTCATCTCCACTGATATTGACAATGGGAGAGCCCTCTCCTAACCTAGTAGGGCTAGCTACTAGGTTAAGTGTGTTTTGTGGTTATCCTAGGATTTCCTCCCTTCAACCTAAGGTCAATCTAGGCTCTAACATAGTGGCGACCATACTGGGGAAGAGGTGACAGATCTTCTTTGGGAAATATCATTCAAGTTGCAGATTTGATTACTGATGGTGGACAATAGTCAAACAAATATGAAGGTTGAAATCATCTACTTGATGACTCCAATGTTCATGATCCTAAGCTTCATCTTCACTACCAAAGAATCCAGTTTTCAGAACATTGATGGTAATCACCGATGACAAGGTATGTGGCAAATCCATTATCTAGTGGAATGTTATTGATTTTAAGGGATGAGATAGCAAAATTTTAGATTGATCAGAGTTTTTTAACATCATTGTTTTTTGCCTTGAAATCTAGCCAACTCACACCTGAGAATAAATATTGTTTTCTTCGCTTAGTGGTTGAAAGATTGGAAAATTAAATTGAATTATTGGATGTTCAAATTAAATAACATGAATTCCAAGACCCAAAATAGTTCTTGGAAACTCTCCCTCCTCCCAAAGAAGAAAAGATAAGGCTGCCCTTGGATGGTTGGATTGAAGGATGTTATGATTTGTAGCGAGGATGTGACAATCTCCAACCAAGAGCATATGTTAATGAGTTAGGGCAGAAAATAGAGTCTGGTTTCTTTGATCCTATTGTCGCATATATGGAGTATTTTTTGAGTTTGAATGATAATTCAGATTTTCTTTCACACAACCAAATTTAGTTTGTGCATGGATGGTTGTCACCATTTACATTTGTGTCCTGGTTGAAGCACTTTAAAGCAGCATCCTTGTCCCAGTTACTTGATTAGTTGATTTGGCATTTCAGCTTTACTTGATCTATCAATTTTGCAGCAAAGTAGGTTAGATTTGTGCATAAATAAGTTGCCTGAGGTCACATTTCAGTTTTTGGTATTTGTTTATGTACAGGTTGCAGTATGTATATGTTTTTGGATTGGTATGAGTTGTTTTGAGTTTTCAATTGCTTTACCATATTGCCCAATGGATGGGGCACTTGTTCTATGGTGTTCTTGACACCTGCAAGAAGTTGTCATCCCTAATAAGGCCAATGTTAGTTCCAGTCTTCACAACCTATCACCAGCGATCAATATGGGCTCTTACTATGTCTAGTTTTCATATATGTTTTACAGATGATCTTCAGTACAAATCATATCGTAAGTATTTCCATCAGAAGAAGCTTTGAAAAATATTTCCAACGGTATATCACACTCTCATAACCGGTTTCTATATCAGAAGATATGATCGAAATGAATGAGTGATTCTTGGTTAATATGCATGTTTTTAGGTCAACTACTGCACACAGCGACAAGTCTACTACAAGATCCACTTTTGAAATAATGGTAAGGAATTTTTCAAAAGTGAAAGAGTTTTTTGTCCATCACATACCAAATAAAAAAGGCTCCTTTAGTTTATGTATAGGTAAGGAATTTTTCAAAAGTGAAAGTGGTTTTTGTCCATCACATACCAAGTAAAAAAGCCTCCTTTAGTTTATGTACAGGTGCTACTATGTGAGAGATATGTAGTGATATTTGGAGCCTACATTAAAACAAAGCAAATTTTTTATTTATTTTACTGTTTTAGTGATTTTAATGCAGTACCATTCTACAACAGATGGAAAGTAATTTTGAAAAACCCAAGGATTTTTTTGTTGACCGCTAGTGGTATAACAAAAACTTCTTTCATTTTATTCATAGGTATCATGAATTTGGCTATGTGGCTAGGTCTTTACAGCTCATTTTCACAGATTTAAATTTTTAATGATTTTATGTTTTAGAGATGATTTGTGGCACAGATTTCGAGCAACTGGAAACTAATTTCCAAAATTTGAGAAATGTTTTTCTCCAACATGACCTTATCTAAAAAAGCATCTTTCCGTTTTGTAACAAGTGATATTTTTTTGGAGATATGAGTTCATCTTCAACACCTATTTTCAGAAATTCGGTCCAAGTTTATTGTAAATAATTCTATTTCGAAGAAGATGGTTGAGCTCAATTCCCTTAGTACAGGGATGAGAAAATGTATATATTTTATGAATTTCATATTGTAGAGGTTCAATTTTTGTAATAGGAAGAATAATTTGGACTGTGTAAAGATTTATTGAATATCATAATAAAGTAGTTTTTTTCCCTTTGGACCTAGGATCCATCACAGTATTATTGTTCAGTATGTTTTTCATGTAATTCACTTACACATTATGTTTTTTCTGCTTTGTTTCATCATTATCTAAATGATATGTTAGGAATTCATTTGTAATGATGCTCCTTTCATGATGATTTTTTTGTTAGTTGTAATGGTTGTCTTAGCAGAATTCATCCTTTGCTAGATGCTCTATTGAGCAACCTCCTTATTCTCTTTCATATAAAGTTGTTGCTACAGATCCATCCTTTGTTTGATTCCTCTAGGGTAGCGGGCTTTCTACGCTATGATACTCACATTCACAATCTTTATCTAGCTGAACATAGTACTTAATTTGCCCCAGGTTTGCCGGCATAAACTGACATCGATTCCATAGTCCAATCACCCTTTTTCTTGTTGTTTTCGATCCCAAAAAAATCCAATCAAATCCTCTGAGCTACTATACCAAGCCTAAAATCTATATTTGATTCAGTCACCTCCACTAAGATTGACAAGGAGAAAGTCCTCTCCTGACCTGGTAGGGCTAGCTACCAGGTTAAGCGTGGTTTGTTGTTATCCTAGGATTGCCTCCCTTCAGCCTGAGGTCAATTTAGGCTCTAACAGGTTTTTCCATATGTGACAATGGTTTACAACCTTTCCTTTCCATTTTTGGATAACCATGGTGTGATGGGGTTTCTATTACTTGGTTGAGTTGGATTGTCAGATGGTTTCGAAACTCACTAGGGTGGTCTAAGGAGGAAACAGAAGGTCTAGGAATCCCTAGACTGGTGAAGGTGGGATTGCAGTAAAGTCTAATTGTGTATAGCATCGTTGGGCCTAGGAATCCTCAACCAGTGAATGGTTAGATATATAGTAAATCCTTGAGGGTGGAGACAGAAAAATTCCTCACAGTTTGGGTGGAGAGATTTGTAGGCATTCATGCTTGTATATTCCTAGTGATCCCTACACTGGTATGTGGTGGGATTGCGGTAAAGCCTAGTGTTATATGTTTCCTGTTTGGGTCGAGGAATCCCTTGGATGGATTGCGGTCCATCTTGGTTGTATAGATGATGGATTAGGTCTAGCAGTCCCTTGGTGGATTACAGTAAAGCATGAGGACTCCCTAGTTGTTTTTCTGTAAGTCACACATTCATGCTTGGAATATGGCATGAGGGTGATTAGCTGAAAGAAATATTTAGTTCATTCCAATCTATGTTAGAGTGTTACATGTAAGTCCTTGACTTGGTTTCATTTTTCATATGTTAATAAGGTCTATTTTCCTCTTGTGTTCCATGTGTAAATGTACTTGTTAATATGTGGTTTTAATAATTGTTCTATCATTGTTATTCTATTGGTTATATGTTGGTTATAAGCATTGTTAATGGTATACTTTGGTTATGGCTCTCATAATGTTTTTATTAGTAAATGAATTGTTAATGAATCTATGAACTAATAGATGATAATGAAGTTATTATGAGATGGAATCAGTCCTTCTTAGTGAATCTTATATAAGTATGAGACCCCTATGTTCAAATGTGTATTTATGACCTGTACTTTACATATTCACGATATGTTTGCCTGAATTTTGGTCATGGATTTTAGTGGTCAAGTCAAGTCATTGTTAAATTTTTTGTATTAGAATCTTTGTCTCAATGCTATTTATCATTTTTGGAAGTTTCATCAATTTTTGGGAAATGTCCTGAGTCCTAGCCGAGAAAAAGTGGCTCCAAATTCAAGGTCATTGGCACAAAACTGCCTAGAAAAAACTACATCTGCATGGATTCCTTTTTGTGGGAGAGACTTTAGGGTTACATTCACTTGGACGGATTTTCATGGGTGTCAATGGGGGTCTAGCTTAGTCAAAAAGTAGGTTAACTCATGGGTTTGGTACCTGGGGTGGTTGGTTAGCCACTGGGGGTCCCGTATCTCCCGAGGAAAGTGAGTTTGGTTTTTGTTTGATGATTCCACTTCCTTAAATGTACCTGGGGAGTTGAATAATATCATACTAACTCTTCATCACATGTTTACCCCAGTGGACTAGTTAGCTTGGGTAAATGTGGGAGGAGGGCAGTACAAAATGCATCCAAACATGGTTCAACTCTTGGACTTGATGGGAAAAATGTGGTTGTCATGCATGCATGTAGGTTATATATGTCCTTGTTATGTATGCATAGTGGTGGTCATTGTTACAGTTGCCTTGACATGTATAAGTTGTTGATGTCGTTTTTGGGATGTGCTTGTCATGAATACATATCTCTTGTATATGTATTTGTTATGCATGTTAGTGTCTATGGGTTGTCGTTCATCCATTCTTATTGTTATGTTTATGCATGCATAGTAGGTTAGATATGCATTGTGAGGTCATTGTATGTAGTTTGTGTCATCATGATGCTATTGGTTGTTATGAGGTTAATGTGTTGGCTGAGATAGAGCAGGAGACATAGATCATGAATGCAAGGTTGCAAAACTAGACCTCGTGGTAGGAGCAGATCATCATATAGGTTTGTATAGTGGGTATAAAAGAATGTTGGTTAATGATTGTTATAAGCATTAGGATTATGTACCTATTTTTCAATCTATGGTGGTTGTGGTTACATGTATGATAGATGTTAGTTAATCAATGTGATCATATGTACATGCGTCGGTTAGTCATGAAGGATAGTAACTTGTTTTTGTATGAATTTTGGTCACATGCATTATGGTTATGGTCATTGTACTTAAGATATTTATGTTATATGTATCGTGCTAATTTGGATTGGTGTGTGCCGATCGTTATGGTTATGATATTCAACTATGATTTTATATATTTGTGACATTATGTCATACTAATCTGAATTAACTTTTGTAGATGTGATATCCTCCCCTAAGATACATTAAGGTATGAGTTTGATTATTTAATCTATAAGATTTCCTAAAGGAATGAACTTGTTTCAAGATAGTTGTACTAACACATTATGTGTTGAGACAGTTGATATCTACTTAAGTGTAAGTGGGTGCTAGTTTTAGTATTAAGGTTAATGATTGTGAGTTGACTGTTGATTTTGGCATGGTTGTTAGTCTTGCTAAAAGGTAATTGATAGACATGTTATCTTGATTTTCAAATGTGTGGTTGGCATATTTGAATAGTTGTACTGAAACATACTTTGTATTAGCATGAAAAGGTAATAGTTGATGTGTTTATACAACTAACAGTTGGTGATGTGACAATATATAGTAAGACTCAATTGTAGCAGGGAAGAAGTTAAAAGAAAGGAATTGGGTGAAAAATCCTTTGACTATGTTTGGAAACCACATTTCCAAATGAATGAGTTCTGTGCATGAATACAAGAATTATTCTTAACGTTGATTTTGTCTGACATTATGTGGATATTTGTTATATTATTAAACATGTATTTGATAGGTATAACAATTGGTTTTTAGTTATATATGGATTCATCAAGGAATAAGATTTCCTTGAGAGATAACATGGATGTGTTTAGTTATAAGGTAGTGCTTTTGGAACAACAATTTAAGGTAACGTGTGCATTGTTATATTTGTTTATTCATTGATAGTTATGTGTTTATGGAACTATTATGCAAGGGATGCATGGCAAACAAGATTGCTATGAAATCTTGAAGAAGGCTTGGGTTGAGCTTTCCATTGGAAGCATTGGGAACCTGGAACAAGCCTGGGTTAGAAATCCATCTAATAAAGTTAATAAAGGAAAAATAGGACCAAGGTCATGGGACACTTATTCGAAGATGAATTTTGGGAAAAAAATCCTAATGTGGGAGTTTGTTAGGTTTATTGTGGCTAAGGAATTGACAAAGGAAATGCAAAAGGATTTGGAAAGGAAAATATGCGTTAACTGGCATTTTATTTATTGAAATAGAGGAAATTAGGAAAAAAGGTAGATGAAGAGTCACATGTTGTATGTGAGGAGGAAAATGAAGGAAAATAATGGAAATTAAAGAAAACAGAGGCCTGATTGATAAAAAGGGGTTATGAGGATTAGTTCATAACCTTTTTTCAATTCAATTTTGGATTTGTCTCTCTATTTTCTCTCTCATACTCTCACACACTTAGAGTATTTTTTAGAAATCTACAATTAAAGGAATGAAGGAAAAGGAAGGAAAAGAAAGCAAATTGGAAGAAAATATCAAGAAAGGAAGAGTGGGATCAAGTGGATATAGTAGGATTACTTGTAGGTATCGACTTGCATGTGTGATTTCCTTTCTAGATTTGGCATGCATGGTACATGTATGTGTGTTTTTGGTTATCTTGTTAACCCTAGCATGGGGTTTTTCAGGTGTGACAATGTTTTTCATCCTTTTCTTACAATTTTCGGATAACCATGATGTGGTGGGGTTTCTTTTCGTTGAGTTGTATAACTGGATGGTTCCCAAATAGAGTGCGGTAGTCCCAGGAAAAACCAGAAGGCCTAGGAATCCACTGACTAGTAATGGTGGGATACATAATAAAGGTTTATTGTGAACACCCTCATTTGGCCTAGGAATCCCTTGACCGGTAATGGTGGGATACACGGTAAATATTAGAGGTGAATACCCTCATTGGGCCTAGAAATCCCTCAATCAGCAATGGAAGCATTCACAGTAAATTCTAGAGGTGAGTACACTCATTGGGCTAGGAATCCCTTGACTCGTAATGGTAGGATGCATAGTAAATCCTAGAGGGTGGAGATAAACAAATTCCTCACAGTTTAGATGGAGAGATCTAGAGGCATCCATGGTTGTTTAGGGCCTAGTGATCCCTTGATCGATACATGGTGGGAGTGTGGTAAAGCCTGTAGTGTATGTTTATTGTTTGGGCCTATGAATCCCTTTGTAGGATACATGGTAAAGCTTGAGGAAGCCTTGATTTCTTTTGTTGTGAGTCCCACATTCATGCTTGGAATATGGCACATGGGTGATTGGATGAAGGAAAGGTTTGGTTCAACCCAATCTGTTGTCGGGTGGTACTTAGAAGTCCCTTTCTTGGTTGTGTTTTTCATATGGTAATAAGAGCTCTTTCCTCTTGTTCTTCATGTGCAAATGTACTTGTTATTATGTGACTTTAATGGTTGTTCTATTAATTTTATTCTATTTCCATGGTTATATGTTGGTTCTAAGCATGGTATTATGACAGATATTAGTCAGATGTGTATTTATGACATGTAGCCTTGTTCCAATGTTATTTCACATTTATGGAAGTTTCATGAAGTTCTGGGTAGAGGCATGAATCCTAGCCTTGAAAATGTGGTTTAAAATCCAGGGTTGCGAGCATAGAACTTCCTATAAGAGGCCATAGTCACATGGATGCCTTGCTGTGGGATAAATTGGAGGGTCTCAGTTGCAGGAAAGGCTTTTCATGGGAGAAACAAGGTGTCTAGTTCAATCAAGAAGCAACATCTCCCAAGGGTTGGACTCCTATAGGGGTTGGTTGAATCTTGAAGGTTTTGTAGCTCCCATGGGAGGTCTTTAAAGTGTTGGTACATTAGTTCAACTTCCTTAAGGTGATGTAGGAGATTGAATCACATGATAATATATATTTTTCACATGTTTACCATAGTGGACCGGTTAACTCTGGTAAATGTAGGAGGGGGATGTTACAGAGTGGTATTAGAGCATGGTTCACCCCTTCGACTAGATGGACAGAATGTGTTTTTCATGCATACATGTTAGTTCCATATGTGTTCTTTATGCTCTTGTTATGTATGCATGGTGGTGGTCGTTGTTGCAATTATGTTACCATGTGGAAGATGATGGTCAGTGTTGTTGGATGTGGTCGACATGAATCCACATTGTTTATGAATTTTTCATGCATTTTAGTCTCTATATGTCGTTAGCATTATCATGGTTTATGGCATAGTCATGTATGGTAACTGAATAATGGTTGAAATGATGCTTATATATTGATATGATTATGTTTATACATGTATTGCACTAATATGGTTGTTCTTCTAGATGAGATATCCTCACCTAAACTATACTAAGGTATGTTGATTATGGTTAAATTTTGGTTTAGCTGACATGGTATACTTGCAGGAAGAAGATCAAAGATGAATAGCAAGATGGTAGACTACAACTCATGAGATTATCCCTATAGATCAAATGAGCAATGTGGTGATGGGAACTCTCCTAACATAACAAACACATTAAGAAGTTTGAAGGCATAAATAACAAGTTTCAAAGTAGATAATGACAAAATCATTTAGGCATAGGAGAAACAAGAAGAGGTTAATGCATTTATCCTTTAGTGTTTGTCAGATTTATAGAGATATGAACCATTTAGGATTAGTCATGGGAAGGAATATAGGACTAATGGGGCATATGGAAGTTGTTCTCATGGTGCACACAAGTCAGATAGGGATGACATTATCAAATATGGCAGGTTCTTGCATACACTAGATAGGAGAGGTGATGGACATAAATTATATTCTATTTCTAGATCTAAAAGATACCATGGCCATCATCATTGTCATCCTTACAAGAGGAATGATAGGGTATATTTTATAGATGAGTTCGAGAAAGCTGAGACACCTATCTCTGATGCATATTTGATGAAACTAGAAGATGCAGCAACATGGTTACTTGATATGAATAAGTTCTTTAACCTGCATGATTACAAAGAGAACATGAAGGCCATAATAGATATCTTCATCCTTAAAGGGAAAAATTATATCTTGTGGGAATATGTGAAGTGGGTTAGAGACATTAGGAAAGAAGAGTTGAGTTGGCCTGAATTCAGGGGAATTTTTAGGAAGAAATATTTTTCAGAGAGGTACTATGACAGTAAAGCCAAGGAATTCTATGAGCTAAAAATGGGATTGAGGAAGGATGAGGAGTATATGACCAAGTTCCTAGAATTGTTGAGGTATGTACTGTATCTTAAAGATGAGAAAGACAAAGTTGAGAGATTTGTCAATGGATTACTATTAGCATTCAAAGATCAAATTGAGTATGATGAGCTTTAGTCACTTGAAGAAGTCATTGGGAAGTTGAAGAATTTTTATGAGAAATCAAAGTGTAAGAAAAAATCTCACCAATGTTGTAAGGAGAAAGAAAATAATAAAGGTAAATGGGAGCCGAAGTGAACAAAACCCTAGGATGCAAGTGAAAAAAGAGAATTGTGTTCCTTACAAGAGGTTTAATGTAGTTGGACAGGGACATCGACCTTAGCCTAGAGTGAACCAAAATAAAGGTGATGGTAAGGGACATTCATAGTGTTGGGTATGTGGTAAGGAGAATCACAAGAAATATTTACCGCAGTATCAGTGTGGTAGGCCTCGTATTTACAGTGCATATAAAGCACATAGAGTTGTGGATGTTGGGCAGAGCAGACCATGGATCTATGCAGCATTGGGTAACAAGCAGGAGGATCACTAGAAATCTATTATCAAGATGTACAATAAGATTTGTGGTCAAGTTGTTTCTATTTTGATTTACCCTGGATCTACTTATATTTATGTTAATATTGACCCGGCGGATAGGTGTGGTTTGAATAAAGAAGTGAATGTAGAATATTGGTTAGTGTAGTTGGCTATAGGTACAAAGAAAAGAGTTCAACATTGGGTAAGAGCTTGTGCATTTGGTTTGAATGGTATGCCCACATAAACACATTTTAATGTGCTTCCATTGGGATCATATAGTATGATTTTGGGTATGGATTGGTTGTACCTTCACAGGACCAAAGTAGGCTTTTATGACAAGGCCACTAAATGCTTGGATGATAATGGAGAACAAAGAATCTTGCAGGGTAAGAAGAAAGCTACATCAATCAGAATGGTCACAACGTTGTAAGCAATGCACAGTCACATAAAATGGTGTGTGTTATTTGCAATACATATTTCTAGTGATAGGTATAATGATGTTTAGGATGTAGTGGTATTGCGCATGTACCCAATTTTACAATAGTTTCAAGATGTGTTTCCCATCGATATTTTAGAGTTGTTGCCTCACAAGGAAGTATACTTTTCTATTAAGTTGGTACGAGGGGAAACACCAGCATCAAAGGAACCATTCAGGATGATAACGCTAGAGTTAGTAGAGATGAAGTTGGAGTTCAAGGAAATGCTTGACAAGGGATACATTAGGTGAAGTGTATCAGCTTGGGGCACACTGGTATTAATTATGAAGAATAAGGATGGTGCTCTCAGGTTATGCATTGATTACAGGCATTTGAAAAAGGCAAACATCAAGAACATGTATCTTTTATCAAGGATTGATGAATTTTTTGATAAGTTGAAGGGAGAAGTAGTGTTCTAAAAGATTGAGATGTGTTTGGGATATCATCAGGTACACATCAAAAAGAGGACATCTACAAGACTTCTTTCGGACTAGGTATGGACATTATGAGTCTGTTGTGGTCCCTTTTAGTCTAATTAAGGCTCCAACTATTTTTATGTGCTTGATGAATATTGTGTTTCTTCCTTATCTGGAAAAGGTTTTTAATGTGTTCATTGATGATATATCAATATATTCTAAGAATGAGCAAGAGAATGTTGAACATTTAGCATTAATAGTAAGGTTGCTAAGAGAGCATTAGTTGTAGTCCAAGCTTAACAAATGCAGTTTATTTTAGACAGAGGTACATTATTGTCTAGGTCGATATTTCTAGCCACCTTCCTATTCCACTTAGACCCCCACAATTGTTTCTTTCATTTTTCCAAATTCCTTAATTTTAGCACAATTTATTATTTTTGGCAGTTTTTTGGGTCCTCAACTTCTAGAGCCGTTTTGAAGCCCTAAATGTCATTTTTTTGGAGAGAAGGGCAAACCTGAGTATATAGCTAATGTTGTTAGTAAAAAATTATATTCCTTGCATATAACTTTGTGCATGAAACGAAGAACGTAGGGAAAAGTTATAACCATGGGAAGTTGAGGTACCAATTTACCCCAATAGGGCCCATAGTTTTAGTGCTTCATCTCCTAGGGTTAGATTTTTGGATGTTTAGGGGTTTCCATTGTTTCTCAACAATAAATAGGCTTTTGAGTGTCATTGTAACACAATTCAAAGACATGTAGCTTCCACATCTCTTCCTAGAGATAAACTACCATCACCCAAGCTAGTTTATTTCCATTCTCTATGTAAGCATATTTCACTCTTTGATATTAATGAAAAGAAGTTTTATTTCGACTGCATCTTTGTGTTTATGTTTATTGTTGCATTCTTGCATAATTTTGAATTAGTGGTATCAGATCGGTCTCCTCTTTCTCTGTTTTTCTTTCCATTTCCCTAATGCAGTCAGCGTATAAGGAGTTAGGGCTCGAACTAATTGAACCTTTGAAAGACCAACCTTGAAAGCCTCGACAATCTCCCATGGTGGAAGAAAATAAATATGATGGAGTGGGATAACTCTTCAAAATATTTCTTGAAGAACCCCTCGAGCAATAGAGGAATGCAATGATGGACAAATTTTCCCAACTCCTTCGATAGATGCCCACAAGGAACGTATCTTCATCTGAAAGGCACTCTAGTGGCACCATTCCCTTCAAGCTTCAAGTTAAATTTGATATTCCCATACTTGAAGGAAAAATAGATGCAAACATCATAGATAAAAGGTTAAATTTATTGGAAGTGTATTTTTCAGTTCATGATTTTTCCAATAGGGAATATATTACTTTTGCACTCCTCAGAGCTGCCCCCCATGTCAGGGACTGGTGGGAAACATATTTTGAGAAGAAGGACAAGAGGGAACCCTCACTATTTTCAATCACACCCACTTGGAACACTTTCCGAGATGCCATCAAGTAGTTGTATTACTCTGTCAGGTGCTGTGAAGATAAGTACATAAAGTGGATCACACTAAGATACGCAAGGGATCAAGACATGTCAGAGTTCAAAAACAAATTTCATAGCCTTCAAATGAAGTTGGGTATCAAGGATTTTGAGTTGCATTTGGTACTCAAGTACCGTGGTTGTCTAAAAAAATACATCCAAGATAAGATGGAGTTCCTAGACATCTCCTCGCTTGGTGTTACCTAGCAATACATTGTCAATATCGAGCATAAGTTTAAACAGAAGAAGCAAGACTTTGGATCTGTGAATTTGAAGCAAGGGAAAGGTGCCCCCAAACCAAAGAACAAAGGAAAAGGCTAACATGAGGTGAATCAAGACAACTCATTGAAGACGCAAGTAAAGAACAACACCACAAATAAAAATAAGGACAAAGGAAAGTGGTGTGAGTTCCATAAGAGCAACACTCACAACACAAGTGAGTGTCGAGCCAAGCAATCACTCGTGGCTAAGCTAAAGGCTTTAGAATCAGATGCATGTTATGTATCTAAGATATAACCTGATAAAATGAATCACAAAGAGAAGCATATTATTGATGTAGAGCTCAAAGCCATTATTTCCACCACCAATATCCAGAATATTGATCATGAATATCTAGAGGAGGGGGAGTGTCTCTTCCACTCATAGATGTGGGTGAAGGGTTTATTGCTGCAATTCGTTGTAGATAGCGGGAGACAAAAGAACCTCATTTCATCAAAGGTGTTGAATAAATTGGCCCTATCGACCATACCACATGCACATATGTACACCATCAGGTGGCTTCACTAAGGACAAGATCTATGCATTAGTTAGCAGTGTCACCTTCACTACAACGTCAAGCCCTTCATGGATGAGGTATTGTGTGATGTTTCTCCTCTTGAAGTTTGTAATGTATTATTAGTCCAACCATAATTGTGGAGGTTTCATGATGTATATGAGTTGAGGCCTCACATTGTTCTTAGTTCTTTGGGTAACAAGTTTTACAGGATACTAGAGGTAGCCCCGCCTACCACCATCTCTTTGATCTTTGCTAAGAAATATAGTAAGATCATCTCCAAGACAGTGAATCTTTTTATCTTTCTGATTCACTATCAAAATAAGGGGAATATCTTGGTCACATCCATAGCCCTCCGGAAGGATTCCTTCACATGGTAGAAGCAGGTGGATACGGTTGTGGAAGAATACAGGAACATCTTCTCCCTATGAATATCCCCTACAAGACCAAGGCTAGTAGCCAACCTCCAACCCTAACTCCAAATGAATGTGTGAGTCGAGTCGATTATGTGGGTCAATCTAGTGAAACCTCATTCCCGAAGCCATATAATTAGACCCAGTGAAAGTAGGTGACTGATACCACTACCCACCCACGGATCCATGCTTAACCAGGCTTTTGTTCTTGATCCAATTTTCATTCTAAACTCACAAAGATCACATCAGAGGAATTTAATACAACTCTCCAAACCACTGATATATTGGATCTTGAATGTTGAGGAAGGAGAATCCATTCTTCCACATAATTCAAACCTAAATATTATTGGGAGATCACACTAGTTCATAGGGTATAAGAGTCGTTGAGTCTCCATCCACATTGTGTAGGCAGTACCTTTGAAAATAGGAAAAAAAGAATTTAACCCCAACCTCCCAGGAGATTCGACACTGCAATCTGTGACCACTTGACCCATGGGAGCAAAATTTGTGTGATGTAACTTATGTGGTAAATCCATTTATTAAATGAATGCATAGTTTATCACTTGGTTTTTGTTTTGATGTCCATATTGTGTATTTTAATAAGTTTTAAATCCATCCTTTAGACCCTCCATGAATTTGAATATGAGCCTCAATTTTTCTCTTCTTTGTTTTATTCTAGTGATACCCCAAGAGGATCTCGAAAACTTCTTTACATTATGATTGTTGATATGCATTTCCTCACTTGTTTATACATGTTGGTATACCCTAGATTCATTCCTTGTTATTGTAATCACATTTCCCTTGGCCCTCTTGCTAGCTTTTACTTGTTGCTCCTACCCTTCTTTGAGATCTCATTATGTGGGTTTTCTTTTCCATCCTCTCTCCTTTATCTTGCTTAGGTAGGTTCTATCAGTTCGAAACAAGTTGCTACCTTCTATACACTCATTTCTCTAGGACAATATTCCTTTTGATTCTTCAAATTCTCATTAAACACTAAAGGGTATTGAGCATCCTTTTATCTCCTTTTCGATATTGTTAAAAACCTTCTTGAGAAAGACACCCTATGTTCAGCATACTCCTACGTCATCTTTGAGCTCATTAAAGCATGAAGAAGACACCTTATTGAGTATAATTTATCTCCTTTTTGGGATCATTAAAGCTAAATGAAAAATATAATATTGAACTTACATGTCTTAATCATTCACACTCATTAAACTATGAAGGAGATACCAAAAGTAATAGAAAACAGAGGGAGGGAAAACTATTTGGTAGTATATCATTCAAAATGCTAGAGTGAGTTGTGCACCCTTAAACATGGAATTTGTTTACTTCCATATCTTACAAATGGGTTTTAGCTTGCCTAAAAGTTGTACCATACACATGATTCTTTTAATCCTTTGACTCATCACTCTTCCAATCATTATGGAATGTGATTCAATGCCTCTAGCATTGTTGCATGATATCACATCATTCTCATTAGTCCATCATAAGAAGTTTATAGAGTCCTTTTAAATTGAAAAGCACACTATTAATATTAATAGAGACGATGGTTGGAAGTTAAGTAGAATTTGGATCCTTTCCCTCTCATCATAAAAGTTTTATTTATTTGTTTTATAATTAATTGAATAATTTATTATTTTATTTTTTTTAATTGCCTATTAAAATATTCTCCAATATTTTGATATAATAACATTTGAAACTAATTTTTGAATATTATTAATTTTATTTAAAAACTATTTTGATGAAAATATATCAAACCTTTTTTTTAATTATGATTATATGTATACAAATATTTGTTTCTTATTATACTATTATTAAATTCAATTTTAAATAATTTGAATTCAATACTATTTTAAAATAAAATAAAACAAAACAAAATGATAACAAATATATAAATTTTTCAACAATTAATTTTTAACGACTAATTCCTAACAGCTATTTCCTAACGGTTAACTCTAGAACCGGATCCACCTCTTCTATTTAAACATTCTGATATATTGATTTTTTCACCTTTGTCTTGAGAATGAATCACATTAGATGATTCAAAATGTCGACCAACAAATTATGATGTGATTAATCTGAAAGACATTATCAAAATCAGTATTGATCACAAAAATCTAAAATCAAGCAGTGCTAGTATGTCCCTTTTGTGTCATGTTGTTATATTTTGAAGGGTAGTCTAAATCTAAGTCATATATTTGTAGCTCTTGTTGATCCTTTGTGTCAACCATCCCTATGTTAGTTATACTTGGTGGCCTCATCTGTTTATATCACATCTTAATATGTTCCATGTAAATTGATGGGGAATAAATGTATTCCCTCCAATAGATTTTCTCTCGTCAACTTCAATTCAATATCTAGGAGATAGATCTAAGAACTAGTTGTACCTTTGAGCTTGCAGTCCTTACTGACAAGCTTCCCCATGATTGATAGTGGGTTTACGTAATTATGTTTTGATCATTCAAATCCATGAAAATTCAATTTCAAGTCAGTAATTCACAATCAGTGGATTGCGCTCTTGGGGCCCATTTTCATCATTGGTGGGGCCCATCACATTTGCTAATTATATATGTCGATGAACGATAATTAGATAATCTCTACCATGCTTGACACTATCTCATATGTTTTCATGTTGTAGATTTGTATCATAGGAGTTGAGTAAATTACCTTGGGTATGGGGACATATCACTCTTGTATGGAATCTCTTCTAATCTATATTAGAGTTTGTACCATCTAAACTCTTTTATGTTTCCATAGTTATACTGATATTTACAATGAAATAGATCCATGTGATATTTGTTGGTGGCTACGATCTCTTGATTTATTGCATGGATACACTATGCATTTTTTCCATGTCCATATGCTAGCATTTCATGTTATGAATCCACAATATCTAGTTTTTGTGGCCATGCACAATTATTATTAATGCTAGGCATGGTTATGCCCACCTCAAGGATCATTTATCTATGATTGGGACTTCATTGTTAAGGTGTCTCCAATGGTTCCTTGAATCATGACTCCTTCCTTGCATTTTGATACTTCATTATAATACATTTTGATCAACAAACTCTATTCTAACCTCATACATTAAGGGTCATCTATTATACTTTTATTTACCACCATAGATATTAAAAGGAAATTATTATATTTTATAGGGATGAAATAAAATAATCAAGTAATTTATTCACAATTATTTTGTCAAAAATTCATAACTATGAAATAGTAATTATTTCATAATTGAGAAAATTTACTAATTGAGAATGAAGTTCATATTGATTTGGGAAAACCTCATAATCAAGCACGAAACTTGCGCATGATAGGCAAGTGCTTGGTTTACATGCCATCAAGTCTATCCATGAATCATGTCCACCCATTTCACATGCCATAAATCCTATCTTCTCTTGGCTTTATGTGTATAGATACATCTTCCCAGATCTAGAAAAAAAATTTTAAACCATTCTCTCTTAGGGGTAGAAGAGGAAGAGAATGTAATTAGAATACATTATTATGCTAGAGGATTTCCACTACGAAGTCATTTCATGCTTCATGAATGAGCCTAGTTTGTGAGTAATCCAAGGGAAGATAAAGGTCAAGGTATTATAGGAGAGCACTCGATACCATTATTTCTTTTGTATTGTTAATTTATATGGATATTAATATAGTTTACCTCTCTATATGATGTATTTCTGTGATATCGTAATGTGTTTATTTTAATTAGATCCTTTTCCAACCTAAATTTCCTTTCTCGGAGGCAAAGACATTGTCCTTTTATGTTTTTATATGTGTGTAGCTGATTGGATTAGAGATATGTAGTGGGATATTTGATTAGGAGTCGTATTTTTTGGCTACTTGAGTGGATGTATAACCTAATGACACAAGGTTCAGGAATTGTTATAGAGATATTTGGGCACTGCAACCCAAATCACATATGTCGATAAAACAAGGGCTTTTGAGTCCCTAAAAGTGTTGTTTCATGCCCTAAGGGAACAAGGTCAACTGATTACATCATCTCCTAGAAGTTCTCCACAGAAAACTGCTCAGAAATGGTCAAAACTAGACCATACAAACGGCTCAGTGCAGAGGGTGTGATGCATCTCACCTGCTCAATGTAAAAAGTGTGATGCATACTGAAAAGCCCTTCTGTAGGGTGCGATGGGCGAGAGTAGACAAATGGCAGAGATATTTTGCAAGGTGGATGATCATGGAATCTTCTAGAAACTTCTCCTGTGACACTTACCTCTGTGAATTCGCCCAGGGATGAGTAAGAGATCATCAATCTCCAAGTGGAATCAAGGACTATCAAAGAGAAGACACTAATTAAAATCCCATAAGTTGGCTCACCCCCTTGCAATCATCTATATATGGATCCCTCATCCCAGAGATCCAAAGGCTGGAATATTGTATCTTGTAAGGAAGTGTTGTTGGTTTCCTGGTGGAATATCATCATGTTGGGTGATCTAAGCTTTTCATGAGGTGAAGAAGGGCTTTCATGTTGGGAGGATGACGATGGGTCAGATCAAAGGGTTGTAGTCCTCTCTTCTAATCTCTATATCAATAAAGCTATTCAAGTTTTCCTCCACATTCTTGTATGTTTGCTAATATATGCATGTATGTGGTCAATATATATTTGGTCCTATATTGTTTATGACTGTAGATCTCTGCACTTTGAAGGTATTATGCTACTTTGAATTTACAGGTACTCTTTGAAGCGGAGTGGTCAAGGGAGGAGCGGCTAAGATCTGTCAAAAGGGGAGAAGGAACAAGCATAGAACCAAGCAAAGGATCAAGGTTGGTATTCTTTTCTCTTCTCCTATCTACTTCTCGTAAAGGAAAATGAAAGTAGCTTTAATATGTTTGTTTCTAAGATAGCTACCCGTCTTAGTGGGATCAGGAGCTCTACATAGGCACTAGATTTCCCGATAAAAAATGGCGACTCCGCTAGGGAGTGACTAGTTTGTTTTCTTGTCTATATTTGTTTGCTTTATAAACTTACAGACGGAGCCTGAAGTCAAGCCAGCTAGCCTTTGAACTCCATTTGCTATGCAAGTGCAAAGTAGATCAATGTTGCTTCAGTCTATCTCCGGGTTTTGGTTATAAACTAAACAATTGATTTAAAAACATCCTAATTTCCCTGGTGGTGGCGCAAGTAGCCTCATTAGATCAGCCCCTGTGATTTACATTTACTGACTATCATTTTCTTGGCTTAAATCCTAGAACTAAGCTGCAAACTATGACCCAGAACCAAGTTGAAGTCTCGTCCCTAGACCATCACACCTTCTCCTCTTGGGAATCTGGATGCCTCGCACCTCCCATGTGCAATAGGTGAGATGCATCGCACTTTCCCTGTGTTATAGGTGCGATGATAAGATAAAGCCTCTTCTGCTTCTAGATTTTGGTTTTTTGTTCAATCTCTTCAGCTTTATTCAGGAGTTTTGTTGTCTATGATCAGTATACCTCTGTGGAAACTCCCTTCCTTTGTAGGATTCAGCCTCCATAGTACAAGGAACTGTAAATGTTTTTATGTATTGTGCGTCATTTACGGTTCTCTTTTACAAAGAAGTAGCGTAATGAAGCTGTCATCTTTTGATTTGGAAGTGTCGCAAGTGTTGTTTTCAGTCAAAGAAAAGAATTCTATTGTTCTTGATGGTAGATTACACTGTTACTCTTGTATTTGATTTGAATTAGCAGTTTTTCAAGTGTCAAAAGAAATTTTCAATTCAAAATCGCAAAGCATCGCCATTATCTTCCTTTCGTTTTTTGCAAAGAAAGTCGTTAGTACTATTGCTTGAAATGACTCAAATTTGTACTTAGCATTCTTTTTGTCATTCACACATTAAGAAAGCAAAAACAAATGCATGCACGTGCATTTGCATTTAGACTGCTTGTTGATTTTGATTTAGGATAGTGCATCTACTGTGTGCTCTCTACTCTTTGTTGAAAGATTTCTGCTTCTCTTTCCTTAGTAGCTAGGATTTTCATCGCAAAAAGAAGATTAAATGATTGTTTATCATCTTAGATTGCATTTTAGGAATTGTATGTCTACATCATGCGGTGAACCTGAAAGGCAAACTTCTTAAGAAAGATCAACTATAAAATAAATTCAAAGAAACATAAAAATGCTTTGGAACCTAACACACAACATTTAGAAGTCTAGGCTAGAGATGTATTCCAGTGTCGTAAAGCCTGGTAACTATCACTTTCATCGTAGGTTGGGTGATTCCTCCTCTTTGAGACGACAAGTGCCAGTATGGACTTCTGCTCCCACGTATCGTTGAGTATATATTGGAGACCACAATAGGCTATATCCTTTATCCTTAGGAAGCCGTGTCTGCCGCCCTATCGATTGTAATGTACTGAACACAACATTCGAGAAGATTAACTGCCATACCATAAAATGTATTCTGCAGTTTTGTGATTGGTTTGGTAATCCCTCTGTCTAGATTTCCAGAGTAGTCTCTTCTGTTCCTTTTAGGACTCCTTAAAGGAAAAGGTCCATATGAGCACCTGTCACTTTAGGCTCGTTAAAAATTGAAGGCGACTAGAGTCATCTTTTGCTTTTTCTTGACTTTTAAAAATTGAAAAAGCAAGTTGTGTCAAAGTGTCTAAAATTTATTTTAATCAGAATAACGTCACTGTTCCCTCATTGGTCTTAGGTTGAGAAAAATGGAGTCCACCAACCAAGTATTTCCCCTTGGGGAAAGTCCTAGTCCTTTCTCCTCTTGGGGAGATGTTGGTGCACCTCATATGGCCACATTGTCCCTCCCAAGACTGACAATTGGCTTGCCCATATGGTTCTTCTCGACCTCTGTCGTTCAAACCGCTGTGATTCCTGAGCAATCAAGTCAACAACTAGATGACACTAGAGTTACCCCCCAACCTTCTGCTTCTCTTGTTTCTCCCTCCCCTCCTTCCTCTTTTCTTGGTGAAGCTGGTAAAGCTAAAAACCATGTAACTGAGAAGAAGAAGAGAGGGAAGGGGAAAGAGAAGAAGAAAAAGGAGCCAAAGGCAAAAAGGGGCAAATGTGCATCATCTAGCAAAAATCCACACACTGCACTATCTAGACCTAAATATCCATGTGTCATTTGCAAAGGATACCACTATCATCGAGATTCTCCTTGTATCCCTCGGATCATAAGGGACTGGTCTCCTTGTTTGCACAATTCAGTGTCGTCAACCTCTGACAATCATGTTGAAAGTACACCGTCAACTAGTGAAAACGAAGTCTCTGGATAGAAGGGAAAATGTAAATTCCCTTGTATACTATGTGAAGGAAATCATGCCATCCACCATTGCCCCTTCCTGGACAAAGCTAAAAGAGTCTTGGATAACCGTCGTGCTTCACCGCTACGACTTCCTCCTAGGTACAAGAAACTCTTGCCAAGTCCGTCGCTAGTTGAAAATATGACTGACACAACCTTGTGGTCGATCAAAGCATTTATCATTGAAGATAAACCCTCTGAGTACACACCAGACGAAAGTCAAAATATTGAGGCGGCAGTCGACCCGGTCTCGTCTCCGAAAGGTCTGTCTTCAGATGATATAGTCACCGAAGAGAATGAGAACGACACCGTTCAAATTATTTTCATAAGCACAGAATCTGATGAACATGGGGGCAATCTACCCATTCCTTTACCGTAGGAAGGAAGTTCTTCAGAATCATATCCGACCGTCTATTTGGTCCCACCTCCAAGCAACCTAATCATTTCCTTCGATTGGAATCTACTAGACAAACCCCGTCTACCATCTAATGTACCATTCTGAATCATTGTACAAGCTTACAGAATGGTCATGGTCAGTAATACATAGATGAAGGGGCTTTTGTGAGTATCCTTTCCTCGACTGCTTGGAAAGCACTTGGTTCACCATTGCTTATGCCTGAGATGAGAAATCCGACAGGCTTCGACAAAGGAACTAATTGACAATTAGGGATCCTTCCAAATGTGCCTATAACTTTGAGAAGGAAAATAGTGTATGTGAATGTAATGGTAGTCCAAGGACCTTTGGATTACAATCTACTCCTTGGGCGTGACTATATTTATTGCATGGAAGCCATTGTCTCCTCACTCTTTCGAGTAATGCGTTATCTGCATGAAGGCATAGTGGTCCAGCTCGTAGACCGGCTTTCGTTCCGTGGCTCACACATAGCTAATAGTCAAATGCCATCCCTAAATGGTATTTTCATGCAAGGAATGTCTCATCAATCTCCAGTCCATCCACCTGAAGAACGCGATTGATTCGGGGGTCGTGACTGAAACCGAGGGGGCATGCACCCTGGTCTGCTTCGGCAGGAAAAATTCGGGTATAGGGTAGGTTTCCGCGAAGGATATATGACTAGTCTGACACACCCGTCCATTTAGGAAGATGGGATTAGAATAGAATAAGATACCTCTGTTAGAAGGTAGGCCTTTCCTGATAGAACAAATGTTTTGTCTACAAATTGAAGGGTAACCTGGTAAAGGTAGGCCTTTCCTGACAGAACATATGTTTTGTCTACAAATTGAAGGGTAACCTCGAAACTCTACTCCACTATACCTGGGGGCATGCAAACCTTTTTGCATGCAAGTGAAGAGTGACCATTTACTTCTTAGTTTGTAGATCCTCAAACCCTTTAAACTCATAGGATTGGTCGTTCCTAGCTTGCATAATGAAAGGATGCAGAGCATAGTTTCAAATGGTGCAAGCTCCTTAAAAATTGAACCTATTGATGAGATATCCTTATTATACAACTGGCATGAGTAGTTTTTATGTGAAGTTCAAGCTTGTTAAAAATTAAACCTAAGGAATGAGCAAACGTTCCCCCTAGAGTTTAAGCTCATTAAAAAATTAACCAACCTCCGGTAAATAACCATTGCGAATGCACTATCATCAGCTTCTGAGCCCTGTTCGTGTTCCTACCATCACCTCCACTCTGTTTAGCCGATCATACGCCTCCATTTGATTGTTTACCCTTTTGAGGAACAGCTGTGAAGAGTGATTCTGTTATCCATCCTTGTGACACTGTCGTGATTGGAAATTTCCAAACCTTACCTCGAATTAGCAGCTACTCGAAAATATCACTCGTTCCTCAAAGATGAGTCTCCTTTAAGCTCTTTTCATCTGACTCATAAAATGTGAAAAGATTGTTGAGCAGTTGACCTCTCCTGCTCGTTAAAGCTAGCGGGAGTGCTATCCCTCCTCTAGATTTTAAGCTTTTTGGACCTGAGGGATTATTACACAAAAAGATTGAGCACTTGTCTTGTTCAGCTCGTTAAAACTATCGAAATTTCATCCCTTTTGTATTATTTTATACTTTTTCAGACTTAAGGGATTATATGACAAACAAGGATTACTAGAGCTTCCTTTCCGTCCTTTTTTAGACTCTCTAAAACTGAAAAAGGACTGAGTTATCTTTGTCGTTAAACTCGTTAAAACCAATAGCGACAAACTTGTCCATGCAGACAAGAACGCGTTTCACTGTCACTAGGCTCGTTAAAACATAGCGATGAGTTTGCCTGAAGGGCAAATTATAGAACAAGCATATTTTATCCTCCTCAACCTTGATAAAAATAAAGAGGTACTGGTTAGCAATGACTAGGGAAAATTGGGAAGAAAACTTGAAGAAACTTTATTGGTAGCGAGTCGCCCTTGAACATGACACTTTCACTCCACCACCATGATTGAGTCGGGTTGGGTTATTCCATTCACCGGTCATATTACCATTGGTCCACCGTACCATCCACATTTGGGGTTAGCGCTACCAATCCATTTCAGTGTCGCCGATATGTTCAAGAGAAGTCAATTAGAGAATTCACCAACCCATCATGTGTCTCATCCGTTGCAATACCTTCACACTTCATTCTTTCATGACCGCCACCCTGAACCCAGTATCATCAGATCATTTTCACCTCCACAAAATCGTTTCCTCCATTCCGTGTCGTAGATGTGGGATTCATCAAGGCCCTCCTACGACAGGTCACTTCTTGTCGACGACAACTCATTATCCAAGAAGGCAACCTAGGAACAACCCTTTCAGTACTTTGAAGCTTGCATGCCTCAATGGCAAGTTTCTCACTTCCGGCGATGGGTTTACATCAATGGCCTTCGACCGAACGATTTGGTGTGGTGTTCGATGCCAAGTCCCTTTTTCACACCACGCAAATTGTACTGTAGTACCTTGAGGTTCATCATCATTATCGGTGATTCCTCTCGCACCTGGTAGTAGCTTACATCATTGGCTGGGAATTAGGCGATGTCTTTCCATGTTCGACTCCAGAACATTTTTCACGTGGATCGACATGTACTTTGGGCGAAGATTGGATGAGTTTGAAGACTTTGGATCTAGTTTCATCCATCCGAGCTATGATATATTTAGGAAAATAAAGACATCAAATGTACATCATTGCTGCACAGATGATCATCCAAATCAAAGGATTATGGCTCTACCAGAATCATCAGTCTGCCACACAGATGGTGTCTATCCTATGTACATGAAAATGAATTTATAAAGCTGATCATGGGAATGCCTGCCTCAGCTAGATCATGAAAATTTTATGAAGATAATGTATTGTATTGTATCTTATTACAGGTCGCCTTCCAGTTCGAAAGAACCTCAGATCCTCATGACATTTCACCTGACATCAAAATATTTTCAACCTCACACTTTAGGGGCCAACTGTTATAGACATATTTGGGCACTGCAACCCCAATCACATATTTCAATAAACCAAGGGCTTTTGAGTCCTTAAAAGTGTTGTTTCATTTACTAAATGAACAAGGTCAACTGATTATATCATCTCCCAGAAGTTCTCCACAGAAAATTGCTCAGAACTAGTGAAAATTGGACCACACAGACTGCTCAGTGCAGAGGGTGTGATGCATCTCACTTGCTTAGTGTAAAAAGTGTGATGCATACTAAAAATCCCTTCTATACGGTGTGATGGTTGAGAGTAGACAAATAGCAAAGACAGTTTGCAATGTGGATGATCATGGAATCTTCCAGAAACTTCTCCTGTGACATTTGCCTCTCTGAATTCACCCAGGGATGAGTAAGAGATCATCAATATCCAAGTGAAATCAAGGACTATTAGAGATAAGACAATAATCAAAATCCCAGAAGCTAACTGACGCTCTTGCAATAATCTATATATGGATCCCTCATCCCAGAGATCCAAAGGCTGGAATATTGTATCTTGTAAGGAACTGTTGTTGGTTTCCTGGTGGAATATCATCGTGTTGGGTGATCTAAGATTTTCATGAGGTGAAGAAGGGCTTTCATGCTGGGAGGATGATGTTGGGTGAGATCAATGGGTTGTAATCCTCTCTTCTAATCTCTATATCAATAAAGCTATTCAAGTTTTCCTCCACATTCTTGTATGTTTGTTAATATATGCATGTATGTGGTCAATATATATCTGGTTTTATATTGTCTATGACTGTAGATCTCTACTCTTTGAAGGTATTATGCTGCTTTGACTTTATAGGTACTCTTTGAAGCAGAGTAGTTAAGGGAGGAGCGACTAAGCTCTATCAAAAGGGGAGAAGGAACAAGCAGAGAACCAAGCGAAGGATCGAGGTTGGTATTCTTTGTTCTTCTCCTATCTTCTTCTCATAAAGGAAAACAAAAGTAACTTTAATCTATTTGTTTCTAAGATAGCTACCCATTTTAGTGGGACTAACAGCTCTGCATAGACACTAGATTTCCTGATAACAGGAATGGCAGTCATGAAAATGAAGGTTTATGAGTATTGAAAAGGATGAGTTTTACTGAGTGATCTCTTGAACTTGTTGGAAACATTGAATGAATTGGCACGATTGACCCAAAATCAAAGTGAAGGATGGTGTGATAGACCATAGGCGTGATAAACATCAAGTAGATAACCCAACCGAAATAGTCACGAAGATGAAGTGAAAGTGTCATGTTCAAGAGAAACTTGAGACCATAAAGTGATTTATCCCATTTCCCATTTTCCCCAGTTATTGTTGACCAATAACTCTTTATTTTTTAACAAGATTGAGGAGGATAACATATTCTTGTAGTATAATTCCACCCTTCGGGTGAATTAATTACTATGTGATGTTTTAATGAGCCTAGCAAAGGTAAAACTTGATCTTGTTATGATGGACAAGTTTGCCACTATTTGATGTTTTAATGATTTTAATGACAATGAGAGCTCGGTCCTTTTCATGTTTAGGGAGTTTGAAAAGACACAAAATGAAAACTCCACAAGTTCTTTTTCATAAGTTTGTCTCTTAAGTTTGAAAAATCATAAAATAATACAAGTGAGAACCTATTGACCATGTTCGATCAATGTATTCCTTTTTTGTAAATAATCTATCCCAGGCCGTAAAAGGGTTAAACTTATACTGAGTATATCTCGTTCCCAATCCGTTAGCGAGCTAAAAAGGACAAGGGCTTGGCAATCTTTTCATATTTTTAGAGTCTAAAAAGAGCTTAAAGAGGCCTCTAGTGGAGTTCCTTTTTTGATGTTTAATAGAGCTCGAAAAAGAGATAGAATTATGCACTGTGGTCAAAAGTAAAATTCACGATCATGCACATTAAATTCACCGTATTAGCTGTAAATCTATTCAAAGAAACACCAAATAGATTAAAGATACCTATTTCATTGGTAAAAATGGGTAAAAAATTATAGTTTATTCATTATATGACATGAAATAACCATAAAACAAGAATTTACCAAGTCATTTTCACCATTTGATATTTACCATTCAGTTTTATGCTCTGAACCAGTTTTTACCTCTAACTTCAACAACTTATTGCAAGAGATTATGTGGATCATTTGTCGCACCATCAGGACAAGGTAGGATATCTGCCTTTTCTCTTCCATTTAAGTTCATTCTTTTACAATTTCAGGTAAGTTTTTTAGCGTTTTTGGGTCCCGAGGTTAAATATACTTCACCTTGGGATCAATGGAGCCTATCACATCGAAAGGTAACCCAAGTTGTCGAACAATAAATTGATTCTCAACCCAAAGTTGTTCAACAAGAAATTACTTATGAACCTGAATTTGTTCAACCAAAAGTTGATCTTGAACTTATCACAGTTCAACCAGAAGTTGTTCAAGAAGCCCAACCAGAACATGTTGTTCTTTTACCTAAACACTTGGATCTTGAAGTTCAACAATAAGAAGTTGTTACCATACCAGAATATGATTGACCGGTTTATCCTTAGACATCTGTAACTATTGAGACTTCCACTTTACCACAAGAACAAATACCGGAAATCTATTACGGGCTTGACGGTGACATCCTTCCACCTAGTTTGACTTCAATTGCAGAGGAACCTAGAGAAGAAACACCGAGAACTCCAATTCGCTTTGGACCCAGGCTTTATCTTTATCATCATACTCCTCTCTTTACTGCTCCTTTTGACCCTGATTACTTTCACACTCCTATTGATTCGTTAGGACATTTATTAAGACATTTGACTATGGTAGAATTAACATCCCAAAGTGTAACATCTATTATAGACGTAGCAGAATCCTTTGTTGTGACTTCTTCAATGTTTACCACAACACCTGAGTCACATTTGTATGGTGTTCCATCTGTCCCACTAGGTTACTAATGTTTATCTAGACCCCACTCATGTGTTGCTTCTAGTCCATGGTCTTCACCCATGTCCTCTACACGAATTTTACCAGATTCTTCAGTTACAGATACTGAACAACTTGATCCATCAAATCAAGATCAAGCTAGTTCATCTGGTTACCATCAAGTGTATCTACTCTACACTAGATTACCCCCATGTGGAGAACAACATGTGCAATCTCCTTATCCTCAATTTTTTGGGGGGAAACCATATGGTAGTATGTCATCATCTTTAAGTCAACCTGGAATGACTATTTGTCAGTGGCAGCCAACAATGCCCGTTCAACCAAGGCTTTTGTATCTGTCGCAGCCAATGCAATTTGTTTCATTAATACCTACTACATCTGTCATTACAACTTTACCATAGTCGCAAGCTTAGTTAGTTATATCTCATATTTCAAGCTGGTCCTTCAAGCTCTGACCCCCAAGTTTCAGGTTTACATATTCAATATTCTCAGGCCATTTTGCAACAACTATTTGTGCCTGGAATTCAATAACCTTAGGCTAGTTTACCATTTACTGGAATGACTCAGAATTACACTATTTTAGTTTATTCACAACCTGGTAAAACATACATTGGTGGGAAACAACCGTTAAATCAACAACCATGGTAGCCATATTATCAACTCCAACAATTCCAACAATATCAAACTTATCACAGACTTGGTCAACAATCCTATACTAGGTTCGGTCAACAACAAGTTTACCTAGGTCCTAGTCAACAAGGCTATGCTAGGTTTGGACAACAACAAATTTATCCTAGTGCTCAACAACCACCTTATACCAGATTTTCTCAACAAAGTTACCCCTATCAAGGTTACCAGCAACATATGGCTTATGTTGGTATGCAAAGGCCTATTGCCCAGGCAATTCCATCTTCCCCTAGTTATGCTCAACCTAACTTCAATAAACAATTGCCTTTTGTCACAAGACTTTAATTACTAGTTTTAAATTGCCTTACTAATGATTCCTCATAAATTGCCTTCCGATATTTCGAAATTCAATGGAAACCCTGGAGAAGACCCATCCTACCATGTTATGACTTTTCATTTATGGTGTTCATCAAACTCCTTGAATGATGATTCAGTTAGACTATGTCTTTTCCAGTGAACATGTACTAGTCTGGTTGAAAAGTGGTATATTGAGTTACCACGAGCTTCATTTGATAACATTACATCCTTAGCTACCACATTTTTAACCCACTTCCAGTTACCCATCTAATATGAAACTAGAATGGAACTATTGACAAACTTTAAACATACTACTGCTACTCACATCTCTGATCATATTCATGAGTGGTGTCATCATCATCGAATGGTAAAAACTTATGTTCCTAATTATCTTTTAGTTGAGTGGTTTATCAAATCCTTGTTGCCATCTATCTCCGAGGATGTGGCTAAAGGAGGAGTTGTCATTGAAGGGCAAGTAATTTCTCATGCCCAATACCTAGACTTGATTTACATTCAGTTTGGCATGCACTATTACAAAATTCAAAATGCAGCCAGACCATCTTTTATTGTTCCTCCACCCCCATCAAGTAAGGACTCTAATGCTACTGACAATGTGATTGGTTCTTTGAGCACACAAACAGCAGGTAGAACATCTTGTCAAACGCTTGATATTTCCAATCAAACTTCTATTGCATCTAATAATAATCCTACTTCCGAAATAAACGTCATGTCATCTAACAAAGGAAAGAATGAAAAGCAACTTGAAAGTAAGAATAAGGGGAAAGCTAAAGAGAAATAATCTGATTCCCTTCTCTGGCTAGGAAACCTCATTATCCATATTTAATTTGTAACGAGTAGAATTTTACACGAGACTATCCTCGCCACTCTGAAGTCTCCAAACTTCTTAAGACTTCTAGTGCATTTGCTATGTTAACAGACCCTTTTCCTAATCCAGAGACTCACTCGGTTGCTACAAATCATGCTTCCGCTTCACAAGTGCTTATGTTATCTGCCTTTAAGCCTAAGATTGATGTTTTAGGGTCTACATGAAGTAAATGTTATGGTAATCCATCGTCGTCATCGAAAACCAGGCTTTAGATCAACCAAATCCTTCATCTTTGACTTTGTCTCATCCTATTCCACCACCTATTGCACTAGAGTTGACAATAAAACTACCTAAAGGAGTTGTACATAAGTCTACATTCAACCCTCGAGATTGAGAGGCACAAAACTATAACATAGTAGAATATTTGGCTCAGTCACCTTCTGCTATGTCGATGCTTGAGGTGCTTCAAAACTGTCCCTCCCAAACACAGGCTTTATTGTCAGCAATTGGTGAAATTGATCCAACAGATTCTAATCTTGTGGTTTTCAATCATGTGGGATATATGCCACAATTACCAACTCAATTAGCTTCCCTGATCCAAGTAAAGGCTTTGAATAAACTTGTTCACCAAGTCATCGTTTATGAGGGTGCATCTACTTGTATCATGTCGATGAGTTGTTGGAAAACACTTGGCTCCCTGCCTTTTTCATGTTCACCTACATCTTTAAAAGCTTTTGACGGTTGCACATATACGCCTTGTGGAATATTAAGCAACCTATAGATAGAAATAGGGGGAAAAATTGTAACTATTGAGGTTGAGGTCATTGACGGACCCCTTGACTACAACATTTTGCTAGGAAGACCTTGGGTTTATGCTATGGCTGGTGTGGTTTTGACATACTTTAGTATGATCACTTTCCCTCATAAAGGCAAAATCACAATAATTGATCAACTCAACTTCTTTGCCTCTAGTTCACAGGCTACTGGAAGCATTCCATTAGTTCACAGACCCCCGATAGCTCTTCAGAACGTTGGAGTAGGTCTTTTTAAGGATCCTTCCCTAATGGGTACTTTTTCACTACCATCACCATTACAAATGGTGGAAGTTGCAAAAGTTGAGACATGCAACATGATATCTTCCACTTCATCTGATTCATGGAATATTCCCATAATTTTGAAGATGATATGCATAATCAAATCATGACACTAAGCCCCATTGAGCTTGCATAACAATCAATCTTTTTTTCTTCTGTGACAAACCCAAATCCATTATCACCAATTGTATGGGTCGATCATTTGTTAGAATATGGTACTTCCTCTGATTCCTTTTCATGTACATTTTCTACTGATGAAGGAATCATCCAATCAATGATGACAGAAGAATAACCATGGGAATATTATCACCATCCATCCCATCTTCCATATCACACAGAAGATATTTCCCTTTGAATTCTATATTTATAGACACATTTGATTCCGAACGAAACTTGTCAAATATCGAAGAAACCATTTCTATCGACATTTCAACCAAACCTAGAATTGTAGAGAACATCCATGTTGGAAAATATTGTTCTCCATCCGAACTTGAAACTTATCATGATCTTTTCCATGAATTTCGCGACATATTTGCCTCGTCACATGAGGAAATGCCATGTATTGATTATAGTATTGTTGAACATGAGATTAAAATGTATCCTGATGTCAAACCAATATGACAACGCCTCTGTCCTATTCATCTAAAGAAGGTTGCTACCATTAAAGAAGAAAGTGAAAAACTTTTGCATGTTGGTTTCATTTACCCTGTTCCTCTTACCGATTGGGTTTCCAATCTTGTTCCTGTCATGAAGAAACAAGGAACAATATGAGTGTGTGTTGATTATAGGGATGTTAATAATGCTTGTCCAAAAGATAACTATCCCACTCCCTTTTTTGACCAGATAATTGATGACTATGCCAGATGTGAAATATTTTCATTTATTGATGGCTTTTTCTCTTATAATCACATCAATATCCGCCCAGAAGACCAATATAAAGCGACGTTTATTTGTCCCTGGGGCACATTCGCATATAGAAAACTCTCTTTTGGTTTGAAGAATGTTGGGGTAATTTTTCAAAGGAAAATGAATTATGCCTTCCATGATATCAAACACATTGTTCAAACCTATCTAGATGATTTACCTGCTCATTCAAGGAAATGGGTTGATCACTCGCAACATCTAAGAGCTATATTTTTACATTGCCGAGACTAGAAAATTCACCTCAATCCACATAAATGTGTGTTATGTGTTGGTTCTGGTCACTTTCTTGGTTTCATAGTGTCTAAAGAAGGAATTTGGCTCAACCCTTTGAAGGTTAAGGCAATTCTTGATCTGCCTCCACCTTCCAATTTACTATAGTTATAGAGACTCCAAGGGAAGGCTAACTTTGTAAGGAGGTTCATTCCCAACTATGCCGAAATAGTTAAAGGATTTACTCATCTTTTGAAAAAGGGAATACCCTTCCATTGGGACCAGGTTGCGCAAGCTTCCTTTGATGATCTCGAAGATACCCTGATTCAAGCATCATTAGTGTATGCCCCTAATTATCAAAATGATTATTTCTTGTATCTTGTTGTTGTAGATATAACCATTTCTATGGTTTTATTCCATGAAGAATATGGGACTAAACATTCGATCTATTATTTGAGTTGCAATCTCAATGATACAGAAGTTAAGTACTCTTATGTCGAAAAGTTAGCTTTGGCTACCGTTCAAGCTGTACATAGATTTCACCATTATATCCTTCTTCAAAAGACCACTGTCATTTCGGATTGCAACCCTATGACACACATTCTGTAACGTCAATTGCTGGGGGGGAAATACTCAAAATGGATCATCATTTTGTAGGAATTTGATTTGGAATTCATCAAATCAAAATCAAAGAAATATTTTGTCTTTGGCGAGCTTCTTTGTGACCTTCCCTCTACCGATATCGATTCAACAATGGAACCATCCGTTTTGAATGAGTCTCTATTTCTGATTTCGTCATCTGAATCATGCTTCAGAGATATACTGATCTATCTCCAAACCCAAAATTTCCAGCCCGATACCTCGCGCTCGCAACAATGACGTATTAATTTCCAAGCAAAGATTATCTAATCATTGGAGACACCCTTTATCATCATGGTATCAATACGATTTTATGGAGGTGCCTCACTCATGAGGAAGCCAAGAATGTTTTGAATGATTGTCATTTTGGTGCTTGTGGTGAACATTTATCCTATTATGCTACCACACAAAAGATTCTATGTGCTGGTTACTTTTGGCCAGCTATATTCAATGATTTCATTATTGTTGTCAAAAGTTGTCACACGTGTCATATTTTTGACCGCAAAACATAATTACAACCTCCACCATTCTATCTTATCATCACTATTGGACCATTTTCAAAATGGGGCATCGATTTTATGACATGTAACCCTACCTTAGTCGGGGGGCATGGGTATATAATTGTTGCCGTGGAATATTTTAAGAAATGGGCCGAGGTGATGCCTACATTAAACAACAACAGTGATATGACTACTCTTTTTTCTTCAACCATGTGGTTGCCCGGTTTGGTGTACCACAAGCTATAGTTACATATCATGGGTCATTTTTTGCAACCATATGATGACTAAATTGACATTCAAGTTAGAGACATTCATATGATAGTTCTACACCTTATTATCTGCAAGCTAATGGACAAGTTGAGGAGATAAACAAAATCCTTAAGTGAATGCTCCAATGAATGATAGGAGTTCATAAATGAAACTAGCATTTAATCCTGTACTCGACTTTGTGGGCTTGTCAAACCTCGGTGAGAAATGAAATTGGATTCACACCTTTTCAATTGGTGTATGGTTTGGAGGCAATCTTACATGTACAATGTGAAAATTCATGACCTGTTACCTGACACTTATGAGGAAGAAGCATGTTTCTTAGAGCTCATCCATATATATGAAGCTCGTCGTGAATCCACTTTGTCTAACAAATCACATAAGAAACGAATAAAGGCACAATATGACCGAAATGTCAAGCCTCACATTTTCTTAGAAGGAGACCTGGGCTTGCTTTATGACCAGGAAGCTGATAAACTAGGAGCAGGGAAATTTGAACCTTTATGGATGGGCCCCTATATTGCCAAATGTGTTTTGTAAAAAGGTGCTTATGAGTTAGTTGAGTATGATGGAATTCCATTGTCGCAACCCTATAACGGGTTCTATTTGAAACATTACTATGTGTGATTTTGTGTAGTAATAAGCATTGTATATATACTTTGATTGCATGTGTGCATGTTATAGTGTGACTTTTAGAGTTTTTTTATGTGGTTAAGTGATCCATTTTGCATTTGTTGCAGATGTTGCAATCTGTGGAACCATTTGTTGGTTATGCCGATGGTGCTAGTCGTAGTATGCAGAACCTATCTTTTGCACCATAAGCCATATTCGCTCCAAGTGGCGAGTTAGAAAGTTTTCAAGGGATTTGTATCGGTCATTCTACGAACAATATTATTGTGTATAGCACATTGATTTAACTCCTCCTTGATGCCATTTCACTTAGAGTTCACCGAATCATCATTAGGTTGGACTCACAACTTGTCGTACTGCAGCTAAAAAATGTTTATACCATCCAAAATCTAACAATTTATCATGTGTTCCTTATAGTTCGTCTCTTGGAAAGACATTTTGATTACATGCAATATCAACACATTTCCAAGAACGTTAACACATTGACTAATTCATTAGCCAACTATGTGTTAAACAGACATTTACGACACATGTAAAAGTAAATTTTTCAATTCACATCAATAGTTGAATATGATTGCACATAACCACATATATAAAAACATTGAAAGTAAAAATTAGATAGATGTTTTAAACTTTTTACAAAAAAAATTTCCAAGACATGTTGGTCATCTTACCTTGAAACTCAAAATGCATATATAAAAACATCCTAAGTAGACCTAATGATGGTCATGATAACAGGTCACAGCCTAAGCTATCATGGGCAATAGCCTCATCCAACAGTTAGGTACACCAATAATATGGTTTTGCAGCCTAATCAGTAACTCCTCAATCTGGATATCTAAAATATCAAGGGTTAACCCCTATATATGATCCTGCAACTCTACCAATGTCTCAGTCAAATCCAAATCCTAAAGAACTCCTCTTCCGACATTTCTCTGCATGGGTTCACCTGCCTCCTATTGATGAGCCATAGGTCGAATCGTACCAACATATGCATGCATGAGTACATTTTTAGTTTAGTCTTGGAAACATTGAAAATACAAAAACATGTAGAAGCTTAAAAAATTAAAAACACTTGGTCAAAACAATTTACCTATAGCACCCCATTAGGCACCCACTAGTAACCTCAAATTTGGATCTCCATGGAAGTCCATCCCCACATAAAGATTCTTCTTAATGACAAGGTGTTGTCAACTGAGCCAACTACAGAATGTAGGAGGAAATGAGATTGATGATTGACCAACATGTCGAGCAATCAACTCAACCCATCTTTGCATCTGTGGATATCTAGGACTAGTCAAACTCAGTGCGACATAGTGAGGATGCATCAATGGAATTCTCTCTAATATTAAGGAAATCAAAATTAAACCATAACTAAAATTGTTCATCTTACCACTCCTTACCTTGTTCATTTTCTCTCTCACCGAAGAGAGAACTACCTCACACCAGTTGAATGTAGTTGGCTCAAGGAACTCAAGTGAAAATTGCATAAATGATCTGTTCACCAGATGAATTATCGCACTACCCACAAACTGTGCGATAGTGAAAATGATTGTTTGCAAAGGAAAATCATGAACATATGTGATGTTGATCTTCCCATCATTGCTAGGCTATGTACCTGGCTAACAAAACTATCAAATTTAATCCCTCACTGATTCACCCCCATGGGCATAACCTGAAATAGATATGGGGGTACCACATCTTGATAATCCTGTAAGGAAGTAAACATCATCGATCAATATAGGAAGCAATTTTCCTCCTATGTGAAAAGCCTCATCTGCTGGATCCCATGAATGAACTAGGAACTGCAATATTTCTAGTTGTTGCCTCATCCCAGACAACCTGAAGTATTTCAGTAACCCACAGTCTCTGAGGGCCTCAACTGTACCCGGATCATTAAGGGCAACCATATGCTATTTTTCATGCTCTCTTTCTCGCCAAGTAATAGTCATTATGATCTCATCAAAGCTTGCAATCAAACAATAAGCTTAGTTAGGATCCATTTCATGGAACAAATTGAAGGATTTTTGGGTCAAACAACAGAAACAAATTTATCAACTGTGCCTAGCATAGCCCAGGCCTTGGGACAGTGCGCTACAAAGCAGGAACCCTTCTATTTGGGTGCACTGTAGCATAGTTTTCGATGTGATAGGTTGCATTGATCCCAAGGCGAAGTATATTTAGCCTAGGAACCACAAAAACCTAACAAACTTTCCTAAAACTATAAAGGAATGAACTTAAAGGCAAGAGAAAAGGTAGATCTCCTACCTAATCTTCATGGCATGACAAATGATCCACAAAATCTCTCGGAATCAGTTGCTAAAGTTTGTGGTAAAAACTGATTCAAAGCATAAAAATGAATGGTAAATATCAAATGGTGAAAATGACTTGCTAAATTCTCATTTTATGGTTATTTCATGTCATTTAATGCATAAACTCTAGTTTTTTACCCATTTTTACCAATGAAATAGGTATATTTAATCCGTTTAGTGTTTCTTTGAATAGATTTACAATTGATACAATGAATTTGACATGCATGATCGTGAATTGTACTTTTGACCACAGAGCATACTTTTATCTCTTTTTCGAGCTTTATTAAACAATGAAAAAGAAACCCCCCTGGAGTCCTATTTAATATCTTTTTAGACTCTCAAAATATGAAAATATTGTCGAGCGCTCGTCCTTTTCAGCTCGTTAATGGATTGGAAATGACATCTACGCAATATAAGTTTAACCCTTTTCTGCACTGAGATAGATTATTTATGAAAAAGGAATACGTTGATCGAACATGGTCAATAGGTTCTCTCTTGTATTATTTTACACTTTTTCAGACTTGAGAGTCAAACTTATGAAAAGGAACTTGTGGAGTTTCCTTTTTGTCCCTTTTCAAACTCTCTAAACATGAAAAGCACTAAGTTCTCATTGTCATTAAACTCGTTAAAACTTGAAATAGCGACAAACTTGTCCATCATGAAAAGATCGAGTTTCACCTTTGCTATGATTATTAAAACATCACATGGTGATGGATTCGCCCAAAGAGTGGAATTATACTACAAGCATATTTTATCCTCCTCAAGATTGTTAAAAAATAAAGACGTACTGGTCAGAAATGACTAGGGAAAATGGGAAAAGGGATAAATCACTTTATGGTAGCAAGTTGTTTTTGAACATGACACTTTCACTTCATCTCCATGAATATTTGGGTTGCGTTATCTACTTGATGGTTATCATACCTATGGTCTATCACACCATCCATCACTTTGGTTTTGGGTCAATGTTGCCAATTCATTCAGTGTCGCCGACATTTTCAAGAGAGGTCACTCAGTAAAACTCATCCTTTGCAATACTCATAAACCTTCATTTTCATGACTGTCATTCCTAAACCTTGTGTCATCAGCCACATTCCGTCTCCAAAATCATTACACTCATTTCATGTCATTGATGTGGGATACATCAAGGCCCTCTTGTGACTGGTCGCTTCTTGTCGACATCTGCACAATTTCCAAGAAGTTGACTTAGAAACACCCTTTCAATACCTTGGGGCTTGCATACATCAATGGAAAGTTTCTCACTTCTAGTGACAAGTTGACATCACTGGCCTTCAACCGAAAGACTTTGTATGGTGTTCAACATCAAAACATCTATTCACACCATGTAGAATGTATTGTAGTACCTTGAGAATCATTATCATTTTCGATGATCTCTCTCATGTCTATTAATGACTTATATCATTGGCTGGTAATGAGATGGTGTCTTCCCATGTTTGACCTTAGATCACATATTCACATGGTTAGACTCATACTTGAGTGAACGATTGTACGAGATAGAAGACCCTGGATCTAGTTTCATCCATATAGGCTATGATTTCAGGAAAGTACTAAATCATATGTAGGATGGATTTACACTAATGGTCTTCGCATCATGGATCTATATCTATAGACGATTATGTATGTACATGTAATGAAAAGCTTATATGTTGAGTATGGGTATGCTTTCCCTTAGCAATTCATGAAAAATTCAAAATATCATGATGTTATGTATTGTAATCTATGCAGGTCACCATCCGCTTCAATTCCTCTCCGTCACATCGTAAAGCATATCACTTGACATTATCACTTTCGACTTCATGCTTTAGGGGGGAAATGTTACAGGTCTATTTGGGCACATCACTCCAGACATTTAGATCAGTACTATTGGGGCTCATCAAACCCTAATTCAGTTGTTACATGCCCTAGACTAGTCAACTCATTGAATGCTTCCTTCTATGAAATTTTCCTAGCCTGAAGCCTTCCTAAAATACCTCCTTGGGACACCGGCGCAGCCTAAGCCTTGAGACAGTGCGCTACAGAGCAAGCATGCCTACTATGGCTACACTACAGTGCACATAGGCCCTCTTTAGCCTGCGCTGGGTGAGATTGAGCTAAATTTGCATTGGGTTTTGGGAATATTCCTTCATTCTAGATGATTCTAGAAGGTTCTCATCTCTTATCTCCTCCTATGAGCTCAAAATTGGATAGGATAAGGATCCATTAACCTCTTATCCTCTCATCCCTTGCTCAATGGAAACTAACTGCAAGTTTGGAAGGCCATTCAATACCCTCATTTATGACAAAGCCATCTCCATTTCCTATAAATTGAACACTCATCATGGTGATCAAGGGGCTAGAATCTGAAGTTTGTAAGGAAATTATGTTAGTTTGAGGATTGAGTTTATGTTAAGTAATGTTATGCTGCTGGAGTTGTGTGCTTTTGATGTGGTGAGGGTTGAACTAAAGCTGGAGGAGTGCAACAGGATCGAACTGCATTGGGTGATATTATTCCTCCTACATTAAAAAAGAACTTATCCCTTTTCTCATATAACTATTCATATCTATGATGATTATGCATTTCAATGTCTTAGATTCCATTGTTTTATCATCGATAAATCATCTCTGCTTTGATTGTTTCTTTTTTCTATTTCTCTTGATGTAGGTACCCTTTGAGTAGATTTAGTTCAAGTGGGAGCAATGGGAGCGATTCAAAAGAGATTTAGGAAGCGAAACACTAGAAGTAAGTTCCTCCATCTCATCTATCTTCTATAATTAAAGGTTAAACTACTTTCTTTCTGTTGTTCTAGGTGTAGTCACCCACCTAGGGAATATGTGTTTTTCCGTAGATGCAAATTCCATATAACAATATGTTATCCGTGATAACCCCTAGAAATAATTTTTAGTTTGATTATTCATTTTAGATAGGGTTTTTATGTTTAGGTTCATGAAGAACTTGTCATATCATACATTTAGTGTTTGGTAGGGTCATCATAAAAGGGTAAAGGTCATAATTCCATTTGTATAGAGGTCATCGTTTCATAATTGAGTCATTTGATAGTTTAACAAACTTTCCTAGCAACTCGATTTCAAGAAACCAAGGGTTTTCTACGAAAGTTTTTGACAGTTCCATAGGGAAATGGCTTATCCTAACACTAGTCTTGCTATTAAAGTTCATTTATGTGTAACGGTACTATTTTAAATGAGCATTAGTGAGTTAGATTTGTGCTAAGACATAAACACCTATATCCTCATGCCATCCACTACTTTTCATTCATTCATACATTTCCTTTTTCCACTTTATACTGTTTTCTGCTACCAAAGTTCACAACTGTTCTCACTGTAATAGGGTTTTACACTGTCAAAATGATTCTAGTTGTGGTCTAAGTGTGGTCTAGGTGTTCTTAAGTTAATTTGCGGGTGAAGAGGAAGCAACTCACAAGAATCTCCTGACTTGTGGCTAGCATGGCATCCAAAAATTAGTATAAAGGAGGTGTTGTGGTGCATTATGAGCCCATTCAGAAGAAAATTCAAGAAGAAGTTTTAAACGAACAACTAAGAGAGCCAAGGGAAAAACTCATTGAGAATAAACTACAACCTGAAGACTTCAAGAAAGAGATGGCACAACAAATAGACTTATATGATGAAGTGATGGAAAAGTTTGGGAAAATAATGAAGAGATATTTACCTTCACACAGGATACTAAAGCGCACCTACAGGAGAAACACTTGACTGCAAGAAGATAGGGGAAAGTTATAGAATAGGATCAAATTATTGGAAGAACTGATTGAGAAGATCAAAGCTAAGATTTTAAGGAAGAACCTCAAGGTTATAGTTGTAGATGAGGACACTCATTGAAAATGGTCAAAGCTGATCAAATCCACATTTTTTCCTATTATATATCTTAAGTAACCCCTTTCAGCATTATACATGATTGAGTGGAATTCTAAAGGTGATAAGAAAAGATAAAAATCCAGAAAAATCCAATACACAGAAAACTCAAAAATTCGTAGCAACTTCCCATAATGCAGCAAGAAATTTGCTATGAAACTACTGTAGATTTTCATGGAGGAGAATGCAAGTAAAAATCTTAGCTAAAGGAGTTATAATGGAATTTTTTTCTTATAAACATCAATGAAGACTTCGTCACTATCGGAAAGGTCAAATAGCTAGCAAAAAGGTGTTTTTTGAAATTTGCTACTAAAATTTTCTACGGAAATTCTGGAAATGACTGTTTTAGTAGTCAACTTCAAGCTGACTTCTAACAAAATGAAAATGAATTTTGGAAACCAAAAGGAGGTTCTTTTTAGCACACACTTATCTACAAAAGCCTCTCTCCATTTTTACACAGACATCAGGTTTTGGAAGATATGCAATTAGCTTTGAGGCCTTATTTATAGAATGTTTCCTAGCAAGAAATTTTGAAATTCGACTTGGTGGAGGTCCAGATCAACAGGTCAACCAAGTCAACATCCACATGGCATGAGACACTTCATCAGCTCTAGCACATTCAGAAAATAGTAGGGCTTCATTAAATTCATCAACAAAAAGTGATTAAAGTCTTAAAAGCTAGTAGAGTCCTAGTTGAATTCAAACTATGTAAATCATAAAATCCCTACGAGAACTCTATCCATTAGAAGAAAAATAGGAATACGTCTCTTAGATAGTGGATCAAATCTAGACCAGGTGGTAGGTTGATGTAAAAGGATCTTTTCTCTATAAATATATAGCTTTTCGACTTTGGGAAAGGTTGATCAAGGATGTGAGGAAGCTACCACATGTAAATTTTCTCAGTTAATATACATTTACTGGCATACTCTATTTTCATTATTTGAGATACAAATTTTGGTTTATATGTTTACTTACTCCGTCTTTTACATTGATATTAGTTTTTAAAGCATTATGATCACTTGGAATTCAGTATTAAGGTCTTCTCCAACTTCCTTCATATGTTTTATATGTTGTTAAAGGGTTTTATTCACTTCGGTTCTAAGCCAAAACATGCTTCAGTTTCCTCAAAACATAGTTATGTAAGTAGTTGAATTTCTTGTAATTGACTCCGTGCCCAATGGTATTAGTACTCACTCCCTTTAACCTGCATAAAATACAAGAAAAGTGAGAGTTAGCTAGCTAAAAAACTTTTAGTTTTATACAGCCAGTTTCATAAATATTTTGAGAGTGCCCTCTCAGACTGGAAGGGTTAACTTCCAGTCAAAATTTGGTTTGTAATAGTTACACTTGGTTGGAGTTGACATAGCCCAACCTATTCTAGCCCAGTGATAACATTTTGGTGCATCTACTAGGAGCTAAAAAACTCATTTTCCCATATTTTCTTTGAGTCTCTCCATTCTGAATCCTAAGGGTAACAGGAAACTAGAGTTTTCTGAAGGTTGTGATATTACCCTGGAAAATCCAATCTCAAAATATACAAAAGCTAAAAGCTTCATGGTGACTCCGGTGCTTGAAGATCAGTAGCTTGAAAAATTTCCAAGATGAGTTCTACTACAAGAAGAAATGCTAGGTATGCTCCTATGGATTGGTCTCACATCTATGTTTTCCAAATATAATGGGCTTTGTTGACTGGTTAACCCATCTTCCCATGTCTAAAGATGAAAAGAAATATGATGTTGGTCTGCATTTGGTTAACTTCCATATAGATGTTTCTAGCCTAAGGGTTGAGTTTCCTGAGGATTGTCTCATGAACATGTTTATGGCTACCCCATAAGACAAATCTAGAGTATGGTATCAAGGGTTGATATCAGGAAGCTTGTGTTCTCTTAAAGATTTCCATATAATATTTTTTGGAAATTATGGGAAGTCTCATCCTCCATCACTAGTGTTTGAAGTCCATTGTAATTTTTGGAAATGTTTCATTCAATATCTTGAAAGTATTGATGATGATGTAGAATGTAGAGGAACTCTATGAATTTTCTTCTCAAGCTAGTTGTCATGATGATCGAGAAGTTTTCCAACAAGAAGGTGTTTGTTCTTTAGTTTAAGATGAAATGGATCAACAATTTGACAGTCAAGCCATAGTGCATGAAATCCATGAGGATTTGCAGCCTTGTCAATTTATATGTAGTCAAAGGTATGAGGCAAATAATTCAAATTGTTTTTCAACCCATTCATTTTCTAAGATTTTATGTGAAGAAGAAAATCCTCAAGATCAAGTTGTTGAAAATACATTCATGAAAATTTTGAATAGTGAGGTAACATGTGATGAAAGTTGTCTACCTACATAAGAATTTTTTTCCATTGAAAATCATAATGATGTTGTACCAGTTAAATTTCATGAAAGCTCACTTTTAGGTAAACCTGGGTTACATGAAGAGCTGAATATACAAGGTTTACCTATTCTATTTGAGGATCATCAAAATGACGTGGATGATATGCATAAAATTCTTTGTATAGGAGCTATTAGTGTTCAGGATCAAGATGACATTTCTCAAGAAAAACTACCAAAGGTTATATCTGAATTGTTTGATAAGAGAAAGATGACTTTTGATACACACAATATGGATGTCATGCTTGAAGATGTTCAAGGATGCATGGATGGTTTTGTTGATTTACATGAAAGGGAAGTCAAATCTATTGTTGCCTTTTTATTTGATCATGTTCTCGGAATTGAAGACATGAGACAAAAGAATCCATCAGCTATGAATGAGTTCATCCTTGATGGTTTTACTCATCATGAAGAGCTGATTTTTCATGATTATCAAGATCATTTGGTAAGTCTATTCGATCCATCATCAAAGGTTGAGTTTCTTTTTTTTATAAGTTTAGGTTGTGGATTCATTTTTTATTCTGAGTTTTCAATAGATGGTCCACTTAAGAACAATCAAGGATCACAGATGTTGGATCATCTCTTTGTCTGGTTATATTGGAGGTTTCATATTGCTTAAAAAGGAAAGTAGATTTTCAGATTTTAGAATAGGGTTACTGTTACAAAAACAATCTTGTTGGACAAGAATTTCGTTCATCTTTAAGCTACATTTTGTAGTTTTTAGTTTCAGTTTGTACAACATTTTGATATCACATTACAACAATAGGAATTTGTTTCCAGTTGCTTTGAAGTTTCCTTTTCAGTTTGGTGAAGTGGGTTTGAATATAGTCTTCAAATTGGGATAAGCCCAATGGATAAGGCACTAGAGCTGGCTTTTCTATTTTACACCTTAGGGCTGCATTATCCCCATTGGAGCCATTGTTATCCATGATAACCACTAGAAATAATTTTCAATTTGATTAGTCATTTTAGATAGGGTTTCTATGTTTAGGTTCATGTATAATTTTTCATATGGCACATTTAGTGTTTGGTAGGGTCAACATAAAAGACAAAAGGTCACAATCCCATTTGTATAGAGGTCATTGTTTGTTGAACTAAGAGTTTGCTACGAAAGTTTCTGATAGTTACATAGAAAAATAGTCTATCCTAACACTTATCTTGCTATGAAAGTTCATTGTTGTGTAATGGTATTATTTTAAATGAGAATTAGTGAGTGAGGGTTGTTCTGAGTCATAAACACCTTTATCCCCATGTCATTGACTTCTTTCCATTCATTCTTACCTTTCCTTTTTCCACTTTATACCGTTTGATGCTACCAAAGTTGATAAGTGTTGTCACTGTAATAGGGTTTTACGCTGTCAAAATGAGTCTAGTTGTGGTGTAGGTGTTCTTAAGTTGATTCGTAGGTGAAGAGGAAGCAACTCACAAGCAACTCCTGAGATGTTTCTAGCATGGCATCTAGAAAATAGTATAAAGGAGGTGTGCTGGTGCATTATGAGTCCATTCAAAAGAAAAGTCAAGAAGAAGTCTTACACAAATAGCTAAGAGAGGCAAGGGAATAAATCATTGAGAAAAAACCACAAGTTGAAGACTTCAAGAAAGAGATGGAACAACAAATAGAATTTTATGATGAAGTGATGGAAAAGTCTGGGAAAATGGTGAAGAGATCTTTACATCTACATAGGATGCTAAAGCACACATATGAGAGGAATACATGGTTGCAATCAAATAGGACAAAGATAAATAATAGGGTAAAATTATTGGAAGAACTGATTGAGAAGATCAAAGTTGATCTTTTAAGGAAGAACCCCAAGATTTTAGTTGTATAGGACACTCATTGAAAATGGTCAAATCTGATTGAATCCACATTTTTTCCTATTATATCTCTTAGCTAAAAAATTTTAGCATCATACATGATGGAGTAGGCTTGTAAAGGTGATAAGAAAAGACAAAAATCAGAAAAAATTCAATACACAAAAAAATCACATATTTCGTAGCAACTCCCCATAATGAAGCAAGAAATTTTCTACGAAATTCCAATAACTTTTCATCGAGGACAATACAGGTAAAAATCTCAGCTAAGGGAATTCTAATGGTATGGTTTTAGCTAATAAACATCAATGAATACTCCAACACTGTCATAAATGTCAAATATCTAGCAGAACGGTCTTTTTTGAAATTTGTTATGGAAATTCTGGAAATGATTGTTTTAGTAGCCAACTTCGGGCTCACTTTCTGAACAAATGAAAAGGAATTTTAGTAATCTGAAGGAGTTTTTTGTTCAGCATGAGCTTATCTACAAAATTCTCTCTTATTTTTTACACACACCGGGGTTTGGAAGATATACATTTATCTTTGAGGCTTATTTTACATCATTTTTCCTACCCAGAAATTTTGAGCTTTGACTTGGTGGAGGTCCAAGTCAGCAATTCAACCATTTCAACATCCATGTGGCATGAGACGCATCATTAGCTCCAACACATTAAGAAAATAGTTGGGCTTGATTATCTTCATCAACAAAAGTGGTTAAAGTCTTAAACACTAGTAGAGTCATAGTTGAATTCAAAATATGTAAAACAGAAAATCCCTACGAGAGCTTTGTGAGTTAGAAGAAAAATAGGAATAGGTCTCTTAGATAGTGGATTGAATTTGACCCAGATGGAAGGTTTATGTAAAGGAAATCATTTCTCTATAAATAGATATCTTTTTGACTTTGGGAAAGGTTGATTGAGGATGTGAGGAAGCTAACGTATGTAAGTTTTCTCAGTTAATATACATTTACTGACATACTCTGTTTTCATTACCTGAGATACATATTTTGGTTTATATGTTTACTTGTTCTATCTTTTACATTGATAGTAGTTTCTAAATCATTATGATCACTTGGAATTAATTATTAAGGTCTTGTCCAACTTCCTTCATATGTTTTATCTGTTGTTAAATGGTTTTATTCACTTCATTTCTAAGCCAAAAGATGCCTCAATTTCCTCATAAAATAGTTATGTACATAATTGAGTTTCATGTAATTGACTCCATGCCTAATGATTATAGTACTCACTACATTTCACCTACATAAAATACAAGAAAAATTAGAGTTATCCAGTTAAAAGAATTTGAGTTTTATACAGTCAATTTCATAAATATTTTGAGAGATCCCTCTCAGATTGGAAGGGCTAACTTCCAGTAAAAAGTTGGTTTGAAATATTTACACTTGGTTGGAGGTTGACATAGACCAACCTATTCTAGTGCAGTGATAACACAATCCATCCCATAATTGGAAAAAATTTGGACGTGTTTCGAACCATCTAATGTGGTTCATCATTGTCGTGAAATAGATGATGAACCACATTAGATGGTTCGAAATGCGTTGACATTTTTTTCAATTATGTGATGGATTTGGAAGACAGTTATAAAGTTTGTATATACACTAAATATTTTGCTTGTTTCTATCCTAGATAGATTCATTTAGTTGTGCAACATCAGTTGAATGGGTAGGTGGCATGTTAGCCAGGGACCTAAGGGGCGATGTTGGGGTTTTATGGAATGCTATTTGACCTAGGGGTTTTGGAGTTTGTCATTTTCTTGATGTGGGTTCCTCTTTAGTAGAGGTTGAAATATTCTATTTGTTTTCTTGAACCTATTTTCATCGGGCATAGCCTATTTGGTTTTGTGACTAGAGGCATATAAGGAAAGGGTATCTCTGGAGCAATCCTTGACATCTACATTGAGTTTTGTGGTGGGGTTTTCATTTATTTGTAATGTTGAACTAGTAAACTACTGCAGTTTTTATGGAGGATATTAAGTAGGTGGATTATGATACAGTTACATTGTATAAGGGTTCCTATTTCGCGAGCTCGAGGGGTTTCATAGACTGTGGGGAGAGTAGTAGTTGGGAGGTGGGTGGCTTTGAGAGAGGTTTCCTGGACTACTCTTTTATGGCATGGCAAGAGTAAAATTTGTTCATTAGATTTCAACTATTTCTGACGAGTATTACCATTTCATCACTAGTTCTTTCTTAGGGAATTACTCTATTAGGATTTATCCTATGGGGAATTTCATGGGTGGTCACTCTTCCCCATTGCTATCCTTGATGGGTTTCAAAAATTTGGTCATCCCTATTCCATTATCGATTGGTTTACTAGTTTTAGGTCCTACTCTTCCTTCATACAATGGATGATTTACATCCTTGCTAGCTTGCTCTTTGGGTGGGGGTTTGTTGAGGTTATCAAAGGGATTTCTGAATGCACAGGTTAATTTGGTTAAACCTATAGAGTCATGTGTTGTTAATTATCCTGGCACATATGTTGGGGCCATAACCGCATAGACTCATATTGGGTCATGACTAGTAGGGGGTGATGTGGACGCAACAAGTCCTCCCTTTCAAAATTTTGGCTAGCGAAGGGATCCAATTGAGTGAAGGAAAAATGATATGGTTCTGAAATGGGAAGTTGCAACAATGTCATATAGCTTATGTTTGTGTACATATGTTGAAATGGCCAAAGTGGTGGAGCTTGCATAAGAATATTTAGTAGGTCAGGCTAGAGGGTGAAAATTTTAGCAAAGAGTCTCTTACTACTTGGTCTGACCAAATTATTTGTGCAAAGATTTTAGAGAGCCTAGACATTTCCATGTTGGCAAAGGGATGGTTTCAACTAATATTCAAAACCCATAAGGTAGTGGTGCAAGTTGATAACATTGTTTGGTATATCGAATCCACTCCTACTATATTCAAATTATGGGCTCCGACCATTTATGTTAGCCAAGAAAGGAGTTATATGATTTTGGTATGGTTTCATTTGCTAGGTTTACCAAATATATGTGGAACCCTCAAAGCTTTTCAATCTAGGCAATAGAACTAGTAGTTTCCTCAAAGTGTATTACTCATTTGAGGATTTAAGGACTTGTTTGTGGCATGCATTCTGGTTATTTTGGATTTTGGCAAGAAATTGCATGGGGCTATCAAAATAAGATAGGAAGTGACTGAGTACAGTTTGTTGACTATGAAAGATTTCCTTTTCACCATCATCGGTGCTAAAAACATGGACATTTAGTCGAAGGTTGTAACCTTCTCATTCGCTGAGTTAGGGGTTTGGCACTAGCTTCAAAAAATCAATGGGTGAAGGTTGGAGGTGAAATGGATGTGGATAGATTATCTAAGTGAGGAATGGAGGATGAGCCATCAAATATTTTTGGATTGAAGGTCATGAGTGACATGTACACTGATCCCATATTTTCAAATTATGCTTATTTGGAGGTGGCTACATCTTCTTCAATCTATATTTTGATGTCTCCTCCTCCTTCCACGAGTACTTCTAATCCTACTCTTCCTATTTTTCTGCTTGTTACTTCTTTAATTGTACTTTTTCTAGTTGATTTGGAAGCCTCTACTAGGATTGGGTTGAATGGGTCTTTGAATTTGATCACAACATTTCCCACTTCTAAAGCATTTAGTCCTATTCCTATTCCTCTTTTAGGATACTCTTATCTTAGGTGTTCTATTTCTTCACGTTTTTCAAGTATATCACAGGGAGGGGATATTTTATACAATCTCAGATATATATTCATTATTTTCATCTCAGAGGGTTTGTCGAGAGGGCTTGTACTATTCCCTATCCTTATAGCTAAATCCAAGAGGCGGGGTCATAAATCAAATTTATCAAAAGCCAAAGATAAGGCTTATGAGGAGATGGTAGTTGGTTGTCTGTCATCCTTTGATAGGGAACTTATAGGATTTTTCCCACTTCAAAGGGACACCTAATGAAACTTCTCTCATTCAATTGTAGAGGTTTGGAAAGTGAACCTAAAAAACTTTCTCTTCGTCGATTGTTTCATATCGAGTGCCTTGGTGTAATGTTTCTACAGGAAACCCTTGGAGAAGGGTTTTACATTTCTTCTTTCCTGGAATATATTTTTCCCTCTTGGCACTTCATTGTAGATTATGTTTGTGGTTGACTAGGGGGTTTGGTGGTAGGGTGGAATACTAAGAAGTTTATCATGGAAAATTTTTGAAGTTTTACCAATGGGATTGGGGTGGAGGGATTTCTTTTGGAGTTGAATGCAACAGTTTCCTTCTTTAACATCTATGGTCTTCATGTAGAAAGGGTATCATACTAGAGTGATGTGTTCAACAAATAATTTCTATTGAGGGATAGCTTTATTTTTGGGTTTGATCTAAATTTTTTAATTGTGGAGTTGGAATCTTGGCCAGCTCAAGCACGAGCTAGTCCCTTAACTATTTTTTTCTCAAATCATTTATCCGTTATAAATAATATTGATTTGGAGCATAATAATATCACACCAACCTATAGGAACATACAAATGGGTGATAGTTTTGTATAAATACATATTAATAGAATATTTATTGTTGAATCGTTGCTTTAGCGTTACACTTTGTTTCATCAATGGGTGGGATCTGGGGGGGTTTATGACCATTTCGTAATTCTCTTTGAAATCCTAAATAGTTCCTATAAGTTGTATAGCTTTTTTAAAATGAACTCTCGTTGGGAGCTAGATATGGGTTTCTCTTATCTCTTTAAATCAAATTGGCATCCTTTCTCTGAAGGTGTTGGAAGGTTTGTTGTTGCACAGTTCCTTCAAAATATAAAAAACATGAAAATGTTGGCAAAGGAGTGGGTTGCTAAATGTCAGATGGAGGATGAATATAGTTTGAGAAAGATTGAACTACAAATTGATATTCATTCCTCTTCCAGTGGAGAATATTCTCCCAACCTTCCTTCCCAGGAATATTCCATCCAACCTTTCTTTCAATGTAAGGTGCTTTTGGACACTATGGAGGCCGCCTAGAGACTAAAAATTAGGGGTATTTGGATAGAATACAGAGACAAAAACACAAAATTATTTCATTCTTATGCTAAAGGGATAAAGTTCACAAATACCATTTGGAGTATGCAAGGTTCGAGGGGAGAACCAGTGTATACCTTTCAAGGGTTATATTCACTAGGATTGGCTATCTTCTAATATATCTACTCTGAATTGGTCAGAACTAATATTTTTTAGGCTATTCAGGTCCAACAATACTTTCCAAACTTTTTTATAGATGATGATAACATGGATTTGATGGTTGTGGTTTCAGAGGGTGAATGGAAGGATGCCCTTACTAGTTTTGAAAAAGCTAAAAGTCTAGGTCTCGATGGCTGGGCTATCGAATTATTCATAGCCTATTATGATCCAGTGGGTTCTGATATTGTTTGGGTGTTTAATGAATCCAAGGTGGGAGGGTATATACATCTTTCTTTCAACTCTACTTTCATAGATTTAATTCCTAAGGTGTAAAAATTCAATTATTTTGAGTACTTTTTCCATATTTCTCTATGCAATTGTGTGCATAAAGTCATCAAAAAAGTTATTGATAGAAGGATTAAGCCAATTCTCTCTGGATTCATCTCCCAAGAACAATTTGGTTTTCTGGAAAGAAGACAAATTCATGAAGCTATTAGGTTGCACAAGAATGCCTACATAGTTTGAAAACTCTGAAATCGAAAGGGGTGGTCATAAAACTATATCTTTCAAATGCATGTGACTGAGTGAATTTCCTCTTCTTGTGTCTTTTTCTTACTCATGTGTGGTTTTAGGTTCCTTTCATTAACTCGATTATGAATTGTGTTATTATTTTATCCTTTGTAGTCCTTATTAATGGATCAACCTCTTCCTTCTTCTTAGCCTAATGGGGGCTTAGGCAACGATGTCCACTTTCACCTTTATTGTTCATCCTTATTGTCGAAGGATTAAGCTAGATGTTGTTAGAGGAAAAAGGAACGGGGATACTTTGTGGGTACCAATGTTTCTCATCTTTTATCCATCACTCATCTACTTTTTGTAGATGATATCCTCATGTTATCCAATGGAATGATCTGAGATATGGATACTCTACAGAAAATTCTTAGGTTGTTTTGCAAGGAAATGATGATGGTTATCAAAAACAATAAGTCCTCGATGTATATGTTCAATATTAGTGATTTGATCACCCATCAGATCAGTACAATGTTTCATTACAATACTGAGCTTTTGAATCGAGGCCTAGAATACCTGGGCTTCCAATTAAATCCAAACTGTTATAAGAAAGAATATTGGAAATGGTTGGTCACTAAGTGTTATAGATCCATTTGGGCACATCAATCCCATCATCCCATCATCCATATAAGTGTTTTAGGGCTCTTCAAAGCCTAATTTCAGTTGCTACATGCCCTAAACAAGTCACCCCTTTGAATGCCCCCTTCCCAGACAGCTTCATGACTTCAAGACATCTAGAAATAACCTCTAGAGCGACCAGCACGGTTAAGCCCTTTGAAAGGGTGTGTTGCAGAGTAGTTGAGTCCATTTCCAGGGTGCTCTAAAAAGCACTTAGGCTTCCTTTCACCTACGTTGGGCGAGATTGAGTGAAATTGACATAGGTTTTGGGGAATATTCATATATTTTGGAGTCATCTAGAAGGTTCCCTCACACATCAATTGCTATGAGCTTGAAAATGCATGAGGAATGAGTTAAGGTGCATCCTATCCTCTCATTCTTCCTCCATGGAACTAATTCGAAGTATGGAAGTCCATTCAATGCCACCATTTATGACAAAACCTCCTTAATCTTCCTATAAATTGACCACTCATCTAAGTGATCAGGGGCTGGATTATGTTTAATTGTCAAGAGATAAGTTTGCTACAAGATTTGGATTTGAAGAAAGTATTGTAATGCTACAAGTTTTTCATGCTTTTGTTGTGATGTGGATGGGATCCAATCTGGAGGAATGGCTTTGAATCAGACACCAACTTCTATTCAATAAAGTGTTTGAACCTTTCTCCCATATGTTTGTATTGTTTCATAATGCTTATATGTGTGAATTGTATCTCATTCCTTTCACTTATATTCAATAGATCATGTGATTTGATCGATTCTTTGTTTTCTGTTTTGTTTACAGGTACTTCTCAAGCATATTAAGTACGGGAAGGAGCAACAAGATTGATACAAGGGAGACGAGAGGAAATTAGAACTACAAGTAGGTCTTCTCATCTTCTCATCTTATCTATTGCTTATAGGAAAAGACTAAAACACTTTAAATTGTTGTTCTAGATACAACTATTTATCTAGGGAATCAGTATTTATTCGTAGATACAAAATTCTCCAAAAAAAATTGGCGACTCCACTGGGGAACTATCAACTTTCCTAGTAGCTCGTCCACCTCCTAGGACATTCTTATAGACCCTACTTATGTTCATTGATTGTATTTAAGCTCTTTTGCATTGAATTTTGGTCAAAAATTGAGGTTAGATGACTCTTGAGTGGCGTCTCAGGAATCAGCGTAGGCTTCATCAGGGGAAAATGCTTTACAGAGCACGCTTGAGTGAGAGACAATGCTCTGCAGTGCATTTAGGCCTAGTTTGACCTATTGTATTGAGCGTTTGCCAACTTTTCTCCATTTGTTTGATTGATGATTAATTAAGTAATATTATGTCTCAGAGAACATGTTTCTATCTCCTTGTCTAGTCCTACTTTGATTTGATTGATTAATGTTTCTTTAATGTTTTATTTGTCATTATCAGTCTATAGTCCGAGTTAGAATATAGTTGATTAATCTTCATTCGAAAGAAAGTGTTGTAAAGGCTTATTTTCCTTCGAAACAGAACTATTGTAAAAAGTCTTCATTCTTATGAAAGATTGATTGTATGTGCATATTTCCTTTTTGTTCATCATAACATTAAGGGATTCAAAAAGAAAAACTTTCATTGTTCATATTAGTGTGAATTCTTGAAAGGAATACCTAGGGAAATTGCATTAGATGCGCTCTTTTCTCTTTGTCAATGCTCTGATAGCTCTATCCCTACTAGCTAAGGTTTTCATTGTTAAATTGAATGAAAATAATGCTTATCATATTAGTTTCATTTTAGGAAATGCGAACATACATCACGTGGTGAACCTTAAAAGGAAAATTCTAAAGAAGATCAACTTAAAATTTATCTAAATTTACCTAATGGAGCATTGTTACCTAACGAAAAACATTTAGAGGTCTAGGCTAGAGACATGTTCAGGCGTCGTAAAACAAAGCAACTATCGCTAACTTGTCTGCAATGCATCCCGAGTGTGATACCTCATTCCATGTACATGAGCCTATTGTAGCTCATCCAAGTATGTTTAGGTATATAGGTCAGTGTTACAATACATAAAGTATATGGGAATGCTCTCACTGTGCGGTTTTGCATTAGACAACGGTTATATGGATTGGGCCTCCATGTACTTTTGGGTATATTTGGGAGGACAACAATAGGTTGTTATCCATCCTTAGGTAACCGAGTCAGTTGCCTTGTACATGTTTATACACCGAACATAACATTTGGGGAGAATTCCTGCCCATACTTCTCAGTTCACTGTGAGGTATTCTGCAGTTCACAGTTACTTGCTAAACATTTTTCCTAGATTATGCCTCTTTTGTTTTGTTTTGTTACTTTGATTAAAATAAAATTAATTGACTGCAGATAACATCCTCCAGGCTCACTCCTTAGTTGATCTTAGGTTGAAACATATGGTGACAAATCCAGAGTCTACCAATCAAGGAATTCCCTTTGATGGGAATCCTAGTCCTTGTTCTCCTTTTGCAAATATTGGTGCTCCTTTTATGGCTACATTATCCCTACCTGGACTTACCATTCGCTTGCCAATATGGTTGTTTTCAACCTCCTTGGTTCAAAATCTCGTGATTTATCCATAATTGAGTACACCTCCAACTAGACAAAATCAACCTCTAGTTGATCCTAAAGTTGACCCTTTGCCTTCTTCCTCGGTTGTTTATTCCTCCCCTTCTTGCTCTTCATCTCGTGAAAGTATTCATACTAGTAACTAGATGGCTAAGAAGAAGAAGAAAGGGAAGAGGAAGAAGAAGAATCAAATTCAGTAGAGGGGCAACCAAGAAACCATTGCTTTGAATGCAACATCTGATGAGTTATCATTTGTCAAGCCTCACAAAGTTTTATATCCATGCAAACTTTGTACGAGAGACCATCTTTTTCGAAATTGTCTTGATATTCCTCAAATATTAGAAGAATGGTCTTCATGTTCACATCATCCTGTGCCATCAACTTTCGAAGATCATACTGGTGACACACCATCAACTAGTGGTAGTAAAGTTCCAGGAAAGAAGGGTACAGTTAAGTTTTTGTGTAGGTTATGTGAAGGGAATCACCCCATTCCCCTTTGTCCCTATCTGGATGAAGCCAAAAAAGTGTTGGATAACTTTCTTGCTTCTTCGTAATGATTTCCATCTAGTTACATGAAGCTATCCCTTAATCCTTCGCTAGTTGATGAATTGACTAACCAAAATCAATCGTTGGTTAAGCCCACACTCTCTGAAAGTGAATCCTATGAGTCTATACCTGACCCAAATCAACAGGTCGAGGAAATAGTTGACCCGATTTAACCTTTAGTTAATTGTACCTTTCCCGAAGAGAGTGAGTATGATACCACTCAGGTTCTTTTTGTTTCTTCAGATCCTAATGAGCTTGGAGACAACCCTCCTGTTCCATCAAGACAAGAGTAAAATCTTCTCATTCTTGTAACACAAGGGGATAATACTCCAGTTTCTTTGGTACCCCCTCCAAGTAGTTTTGTCACTTCCTTTGATTAGAATCGACTGGTAGGATGTCGTCTTCCTTCTCATGTGGCTTTCCATATCACAGTACACGTTTGTAATACGATTGTACCTGACACCATTATAGATGAAGGTGGATTTGTGAGTATCCTTTCCACTATTGCTTGGAAAGTGCTCAGCTCACCACTACTTGTGCCTATTACCCGGAATCTTTTGGCTTTTAACAGAGCAACCAATCAACCATTAGGGATTCTTCCTCAGTTTCATATTACTTTGGGTGGAAAAATCATTTACCTAAATGTGATGGTAGTACCAGGCCCTTTAGATTACAATTTACTTCTTGGGCACAACTATGTTTATGACATGGGAGCTATTGTTTCAACACTCTTTCGAGTGATGTGTTTCCCACATGAAGGAAATATTGTCACCATTGACCAACTTTCATTTCCCAGTCCAAATATGGCTTCAAATCAACCATCTTCCCTGAATGGTATTTTTGTACCAATGGTATCATCCCTGCTATGGGTCAATTATGTGGAAACCTATTCCATGCCTACATCAAGTAACGATCAATTTCATGATGTTGTACATTATGTATTGGGGGCATTGGAACCAAATATCTCCTTCCAGAGAATTGTCCTCCCATCTAATGAGAACCTCTTGGAAGTCATGACCTGTTATGGGTCATCATCAAGGATATGAGGATAGTTCTTTTACTGTGTGAACCTCGTTAAAAAATGAAATAGGCCAATGAGGATAGTTCCTCGTCTTGTGTCAACCTTGTTATTAAATGAGACCAAGGACTATGAGTATAGTAATTTTACTGTGTTAACCTCATTGAAAAATGAAATAGGTCAATGAGGATAGTTCCTCATCTTGTGTCAACCTCGTTAAAAAAGGAAACCAAGGGTATGAGGATAGTTGTTTGTCTTGTGTCAACCTCGTTAAAAAAATGAAACAAGGAATACAAGTATAGTTCTTTTACTGTATCAACCTCGTTAAAAAATGAAATAGGCCAATGATGATAGTTCCTTGTCTTGTGTCAACCTCATTAAAAAATGAAACCAAGGAGTATGAGGATAGTTCTTTTACTGTGTCAACATTGTTAAAAAATGAAACAAGTCAATGAGGATAGTTCCTTGTCTGGTTTCAACCTCATTAAAAAATGAAACCAAGGAATATGAGGATAGTTCCTTGTCTTGTGTTAACCTCGTTAAAGAATGGTCCTAAGGAATATGAGGATAGTTCCTTGTCTTCTGTCAACCTCGTTAAAAAATGAAACAAAGGAATAAGAGGATAGTTCCTTGTCTTGTGTAAACCTCGTTAAAAAATGAAGCAAGGAACATGAGGATAGTTCTTTTACTGTGTCAACCTCATTAAAAAATGAAACAACTTTCATGAGGATAGTTCTTTTACTATGTCAACCTCATTAAAAAATGAAACATGCCCATGAGGACAGTTCCTTGTCTTGTGTCAACCTACTTAAAAAATGGAACCAAGGATATGAGGTTAGTTCCTTGTCTTTTGTCAACCTGCTTAAAAAATGAAACTAAGGAGCATGAGGATAGTTCGTGGTCTTGTGTCGACCTCATTAAAAAATGAAACAAGGATTCTGAGCAGAGTTCCTTGTCTTCTTTCAAACTCGTTAAGAAATGAAACAAGGTCCTCTAGAGTAAAGCTCCAAGCCAAATCTTTGATTAGATCTCGTAAAATCCCAGTTGAGTCTTTCACTTGATCTCGCAAAAGAACCTTCATTCCATCCACCTGATAGCCACGAGTAGTCTACTTAGGTGAATGTAATGAAGCTTAGGGGGTATGCACCTAGTGGTAAAGTTAAGCTTCCCTATAGGTTATGTGAAGGGAATGACCCCATTCGGCTTTGTCCCTATCTGGATGAAGCCAAAAAGGTGTTGGATAATCGTCCTGCTTCACCGCAGTGACTTCCATCTCGTTATAGGAGACTCTCCCTTTCATCATGTTGGGGGCATGTAAACCAATGTCAACATAGTTATTCGTTTCAAGCTTGTGTAAAAACGAAACTGAATTCAAGAATAGTTCTTTTTCCAAGCTTGTGTAAAAATGAAATTGAATCCAAGCATAGTTTTTCATTTCAAGCTTGTGTAAACATGAAACTGAATCCAAGCATAGTTCCCTATTGTTCAAGCTTGTCTAAAAATGAACCCAATTCCATTTTTAACCCTCGTGATTGCCATTCTATCAACCTCTTTTGTCAGATGAGCCTTGGTTGTTTTCATCCCATCGCCACCATCCCTTTGGCCGATCACACACTTTCACTTGGTTGTTTTACCCTTTTTAAGGAACAATTGCAATGAGTGGTCTTATTATCTAGCCTCTTCACATAAATCAACATGTTTTGAAAAGTTCCAACATCATTAGAACCAGTTGCTACCGTAGACACCACTCATTCCTTAAAGTGGAGTCCTCTTTAAGCTCTTTTCAGACTCTCTAAACATGAAAAGATTGTTGAGTGCTTATGCTTCTTAGCTCGTTAACAGATTGAAAATGACATCTGCTCAGTATAAGTTTAACCCCTTTTTGGAGTGAGATAGATTATTTACAAAAAAGGAATACGTTGATTGAACATGGTCAATAGGATCTCTCTTGTATTATTTTATGTTTTTTCGGGCTTGAGAGATTAATTTATGAAAAAGAACTTGTGGAGTTTTCTTTTTGTACCTTTTCAAACTCTCTAAACATGAAAAGGACCAATTTATATTTTTCGTTGAACTCATTAAAACATCAAATATTGACAAACATGTCCATCTAGACAATACTGAGTTTCACCATCGCTAGATTCATTAAAACATCAAATAGTGATGGATTCACCTGAAGGGTGAAATTATACAAAAAGCATATGTTATCCTACTCAAGCTTGATAAAAATAAAGAGGTATTGGTCAGCAATGACTGGGGAAAGTTAGAAAAAAGGGAAAACCAATTTATGGTAGCAAGTCACTCTTGAACATGACACTTTCACTGCATCACTGTGACTATTTGGGTTGGGTTATTAGCTTGATGATTATCACACCATTTGTCTATCATACCATCCATCATTTTGTTTTGAGTCAATGCTACCAATTCATTTTAGTGTCACTGACATTTTCAAAAGAAGTCATTCAGTCAAAATTCATCCTTTTCAATACCATAAACCTTCATTTTCATTATCGTCATTCCTAAACCTTGTGTTGTTAGTCAAATTCCATCTCTAAAATCACTACACTCGTTTCATGTTGTTGATGTGGGATACATCAAGGCCCTCCTGCGATGAGTCACTTCTTTTTAACATCAGCACATTATCCAAGAAGTTGACTTAGAAACACCCTTCCAGCACCTTTAGGATTGCATGCATCAATGGCAGGTTTCTCACTTCTGGTGATAGGCATACATGAATTGCCTTCAACCAAAAGACATTGTATGGTGTTCGACATCAAATCATCCATTCACACCATGCAAAATGTATTGTAGTACCTTGAGGATCATTATCATTATTGGTGATTTCTCTTGTATTTGTTAACAACTTACATCTTTGGCTGGTAATCAGATGGTGTCTTCCCATGTTTGACTTCAGATCATATATTCACATGGTTAGACTCATACTTGAGCGAACGACTGAAGGAGATAGAAGACCCTGGATCTAGTTTCATCCATCCAGGCTGCGATTTCAGGAGTACTAAATCATATGTATAATGGCTTTACATTGATAGTCATTCTGATCATGGGTCTATAACTGTAGATGATTGTTTATGTGCATGTAATGAAATTTTATAAGTTGAGCATGGGTACATGCTTCCCTCAACAATTCATGTAAAATTAAATATCATGATATGTGTATTGTAATTGATGCAGGTCACCCTCCACTTCGATACCTCCTCATCACATCGTAAAGAATTTCATTTGACATTGGCATTTTTTTTACTTCATGGTTTAGGGGGAAACTGCTATAGATCCATTTGGGCACATCAATCCCATCATCCAGATCAGTGTTTTAGGGCTCTTGAAACCCTAATTTAAGTTGCTACATGCCCTAAACAAGTCACTTTTTTGAATGCTTCCTTCCCAAACAATTTCATTACTTGAAGACATCGAGAAATAGCCTCTAGAGGAACCAGCGCAGGTAAGACCTTTGTAAGGGTGAACTACAGAGAAGTTGAGTCCATTGCTAGGGTGTTTTGCAGAGAACTTAGGCTTCCTTTCACATGTGCTAGGCAATATTGAGCAAAATTCATATAGGGTTTGGGGAATATTCTTATCTTTTATAGTCATATAGAATGTTCCCTCACCTATCAACTACAATGAGCTCGAAAATGGATGAGGAATGAGTTAAGGTGCATCCTATCCTCTCATCCCTTCCTCCATGGAACTAGTTCTAAGTATGGAAGGCCATTCAATGCCACCATTTATGACAAAACCTCCTTCGTCTTCCTATAAATTGACCACTCGTCTAAGTGATCAGGGGCTAGATTATGTTGAATTGTAAGGAGATAATGTTGCTATGAGATTTGGCTTTAAAGCAAGTACTGTAATGCTACAAGTTTATCATACTTTTGTTGTGATGTGGATGGGATCCGAGCTGGAGGAATGGCTTTAAATCAAACACCAATGGTTGTAATTCCTTCTTTTATTCAATAAATTGTTTGAAAATTTCTCCCATATGTCTATATTGTTTCATAATTCTTATATGTGTGAATTGTATCTGATTCCTTTCACTTATATTCAATAGATCGTGTGCTTTGATCAATTCTTTGTTTTCTGTTGTGTTTACAGGTACTTTTGAAGCGTACTAAGTACGGGAAGGAGTGACAAGATCGATACAAGGGAGACAAGAGGAAAGCATAACTACAAGTAGGTCTTCTCATCTTATCCATTGATTATAGGAAAAGACTAAAACACTTTAAACTATTGTTCTAGATACAACTACTTATTTATGGAATTAGTATTTATTCGTAGATACCAAATTCTCCAAAACACTAAGCTGGAGAAATGATTAAAAATTTAGAGCTTCAGATGATTATCTCATGCAAATTGACTGGTTCTTGTCAAGTCAATACTTGAATCTATTCCTTTTTATTAATTTCCTTGGCTTGGATCCCTGGGGGGTGTTGGAAAAATGATAATGTGTTTACTTTAAATTCCTTTGGGGAGGGTCTCGGGAATAATTTGTGCTCCCATGGGTCAAGTGGTCACACATTGTAGTGTCAAATATCCTAGCAGGTTGGGGTTTAAAAAACATTTTCCTATTTTGGAAGGCACTGCCTACACAATGCAGATGGAGACTCATCGACTCTTATAGCCTATGAACTAGTGTGATCTCCTAGTAATATTTAGTGCTGAATTATGTGGAGGAATGGATTCTCGTTCCTCAACATTCAAGGTCCAATATATCAGTGGTTTGGAGAGTTGTATTAAATTTTTCCAAGGTGATCTTTACGAGTTTAGAATGAAAATTGGATCAAGAACAAAAGCCTGGTTGGGCATGGATCCATGGGTGGGTAGTGGTATCAATCACATACCTTCACTGGCTCTAGTTATATGGCTTCGGGAATGAGATTTCACTAGATTGGCCCACATAATCAACTCGAATCACACTTTCATTTGGAGTCACGGGTGGAGGTTGGCTACTAGCCTTTGTCTTGTAGGGGATATACATAGGTAATGGGCTACATCTTTAAATTTTATTTACAATGCTCATATCCATCTCTCAGATGATGAAGGAAAATTTATCTGGAAACGTAATTTGAATGGTGTATACACTCCTAGAGTAGGTTACATTCACTTAAACATCATTGCATAGATGGGGAACCAATTTAGTCGTGGTGAGTGATTTAGACATCAAAATGTACTTCAAAATAAATAAAAAAGCTTATGGTGTATACTTATGGGTAAAGTCCTCACCTAGGATATTATGCAACAACGACACAAGATGAGTCTCGACTGGTGAATCTTGTGTCAGAATGTTGTTGAATATATTATTCATTTATTTTCTCAATGCCTATTTACACGACATGTATCGTCAACCTGTCATAGTGTTGTGGGGGAGTATTATAGATGGAAGGGTGGATCTTTCATTGATATTTGGGAAGGTTTGGTTGATAACATAGAGACTTATGAGTACAAATATTTTCCCCTCATTATTGCATGGGGCATTTGACTGGCACATAATCGAGTCATTTTCAGGGACACTACTTGCTCCCCAATTAGGACTATGACATATTGTTTGGCTATTTTGGACCATTGCCCACATAAACATCTGAGGGTCAAACTTCATGAGGTATTGGTGGAAAATATAGATTTCAACATTCCCTGAGTTTTTTCTGATGGGCCTCTCAGGAGCAATGGGCTCTATGTGGTAGGCAATTCATTTTTCATCTATATGAACATGTGTTCTTTCATGTCTATATCAGAATTAGGAAGGGAACAAATAATTGGGATGAACTCTTGTCATGCAAATCCTTGATTTCCATTGCTATGGAAAAAGGTTGTAATTGAATTCATATTTTTGCAGAGTCACTTTTGGTGGTCAATTGAGTTAATGATATTCAATCTTTCCACACAGATTCTCTTTCTCACATACCTTCTAATATTTTTTGTTTAAAATTTTATTTCATTTCTGTGACAATTAATCGTATTTTTACGGAAAAGAACAAGATTTTTGATATTCTTTCTAAAGAAGGCCTGCACCTGGCTCGAGGGCTTTAGCAAGTGACGAAATTTGGAGGGTAGCCTCCATGTCATTATTATTAATGTCCTTTTATTAAGGACCTCACTCTCAAGGATTTTGGCTGATTTATTCAACCATGCTTTATGTTTTATATATTTATCTATCGGGACTCCTTTATATTTACTTTCTTTCCTAGTTTCATTTCTTCAATAGGTCTTATATATATTGGTGCTTTAACACACAACAATGGGACATTTTTTCAGTTTTCTGGGTATAACTTATTTTTTGGTCCATTGTATTTTGTAGACATATTTATTTTTTTATTTATTGAGGGGTTTTAGCAGTGCATTACATTAGATATCATTTTGGGATTCAACTATGTAAAGTAAGTCATTCATCTATTACCATCTTCACGAGAGGTAGTTGTACCTGAATAATTTCTCATGAGTTTTGAATAGCCCACTTAGCACTCATTACCTCTCATGGGAACATGGTAGTTTCCAAGGAATGCATCGAAGAGTGCATATGCAGAATGTATATTTGAACATTTAAAAAAAATGAATTAAAATACAAGCTTCTTTTCCAAGGAAAAAACAATAAAAAAATTAGGTGAATGCCTTAGAGGAACACATTTAGCAGGAGCCTCAAAGTCACTCAAACACAAAAATTCTTAAGGAGATTGAAGATTAGGTTCCAAATAATGGGCACACACAAGGGAGGAAAATCCAATACGTCCACTTGATAGACCTATACTGGCACTTGAAGATACTCCTTGGGAAGGTTCTAATATTGGAATGTCATGACATGTGGGATAAAATCTCTATGAAGCTTAAAGTAATTCAACTATAATTTGTTGACATCAATGGACATTTCACTCATATTGAAGTAGGATCTATTGCCATCTCCCTTGGCACAAACCATAAAGATGTGATTCACCCAATATATGTGGAAATCTCACTTTCTTTTTTATCTTAATTTTATAGTATTCTCTAAGATTTCTATGATGTTAATTGAAACAAGTTATTGTGATAAGATTTGGTTGTAAGGTAGTCATCCTTGGCACTAGATTGTTCATAAACACTACAATGCACTATGTTTTATTATATCTCTAAAAACTCATTACACTTATGGCATTTTTCTTTGTTGTTTGTTTGGTTGTCTCTAGAAGGACCATTGATGAACAACCATCTTTGGAATTTTGAACTATTTCCAATAATAATTGCCAATGTTAAACTTAATTGAGGCAATATGTTATATTTAAAATTAAGCAATTAATTGGTTTTTACAGTGAAAGTATAAAGCTATTATATATTCATGTATGGAGGATTGCATCAAGAGTAATGAGCTTCTTTATAGTTTAATATGGGGAGATGTTGTCTTATGATAATACAATAAAAAATAAAAAGCTTTCATCTCCATAAATGACAATAATAAAAAATAAATAGCTACATATGTATATCTCAACATCTAAAAAAGGAAGCCAACTTAAATCCATCTTAAACCCAGAGATATCAAGTATCCATAGGGATTAAATTTATTAAGGTATACTTTTTTTAATCATTTAGTATAAAATAATTAATACATGACATTGAATTAAATGATAATAAATATACACCTTAATAAATTTGATCCCTCAATTCTTCTTGGTGGCTACAACTAGGGTTTAAACGTATCTTCCCAAGCTACCTATTCACCCCATTCTCCTACTATGAAATTGTATCCCACTATCATATCTATTTAATCTACAATTACAACAACTTCCTCAAACATTAGCCCTCCCTCTGGTGAGTCTTGTAGTGTACCACATATGTTGATTGTTATGTGCCAAGTACTTAAAAAAATATAACTACCCACCATGTTCATCCATATTAGTATGGGGCACAACTCCAATATAGATAAAGATAGGTGAACTACAAAATTACATTCCTGCATCCCAATTATCACATGTCCTCAGTAATGATTACATGATTGCTATATAACTATTCACAAATTACCCATGTGTCCCCTTCATCACTAGGCCAATCCTATTATATATACATTTACATATTATATTTATATTTAACACCATATATTCCACACTTGGGGTCATACCATATAGATTTAACCCAATATAGGCCCCTATTGTGGCCTTAACATATTACCCTCATTTGAAAATATTTGTTCTCACAATTTTACAGTTAAGGATGTTACATTTGATGGAACGAAATAATAGGAATTCCTTATATTCTTACATTGTTATTTCCATTGATGATGATCTATCTATGCAGACCTAGTTATTTTAAGTCTTAATCCTATATTTTTTGTTGTTGCATATTTGTTTTCCTTTACTTCCGTGTATTGTTGTCTTGACATCTCCAATTTGTAGTAATTATCGATCTTCGATATCATGTTATTAAATAATTATTTGATGCCTCGATCCATGAATATTGATGAGTATTTCATCTTCTTCCTTGATAATGATAATGTGGACTTTCTTGTCTTCCTTGATAATGTTGATATCGAACTTCTTTTCTTCCTTGAAATATTTCTTGGTAATGAGGATGTTGATATCATTTTAGACTTTATGGATTTACTTCACTTTGCATATCCATTTTATTTTTCTCTTTTCGGAGATATTGACCTCCTCTATCTTTTTTCCTAGTCTTTGATTACTCTAGCCTTGGAGATAATACCATCATATTTGACATTCATATCCTCTATATGGACATCAACTTCTTTAAGTAGTTTTTGGAGACCTTCTTGAATTTAGTATTGTTTCTCTTTTTGAAGTTGCAATGTTTTCCTTCTTCAATTCTAGAATGTATTTCTATGTTTACATCATATATGTGTGGGGCTTCTTCAATCTTCTTGAAAATTTCATCTTTAGGTATATTAGTAATATGTTCATCCAATATCGTTGTTTCTTCCTAAATTTATTGATGTTTTTTTTCTTCTTTCATTCTCTTAATGTCATCCAATAGTATTTCATTTTGGTTTCATAAGCCACATGTTTCTTCATCTTTATTATTGAATTTTTCCCTTATATCGTCCTTTTCCCATTTCCCCTTGCTATTCTTTCCTTTTTTTAATTGTTTAAGATCCTTAATGAGTACTTAATTAATATTTTGTATCTTGTATAACTCATCAACCTTCTTCTTAATATCCTCTTTATCTTGTAATTATTCATTATTTTTGGACATCACCTCCACATTTATATTCATCTTCCATTTTTTTTGAAAATGTTCCATGTAGTCTCAAAATAAATACTATCCAACCACTTAAAATATTCACCATAAAAAGAAAAAAAGGTTCCTACCTTTAAATATTATGTAACATTTTTCGTTCACTATCCTCAACCATTCGCTAGGATTTATTTCATGTTGACCTTCTTCTCCATTAAATTTAGGTATTTCCTTATTCTTGATTGAGGTCCATTCCAAACCCTTAAATTAGAAATAAAATATATTAATAATAATAGTATCAAATAGTTATCATTCCTTTACAAATATATTATTATATTCTTTTTCTTTCCAATGGCTTTTGACTCACCTTAATTAGACATCACAATCAAAAGTTATGATAGTTTGAAGTTAACATACCTTTCAAAATCTTGTTTTTGAGAGTCTTTCTCGATGACCTTTCTTCTAGTCTATCATATGATTTGTTCCATTCTTTAGTCTTGCATTTTGTCCTATAGTATTTGTTTTTATATATTCTCTGCAATCCCATAGGTATGGAAAAAGTTTGATTTCCCATGTTAAATTATGGTAACTTTTCCAAAACTTGTTGATGTTTGACCTCTTCATTATAGTGAATTTGTACAACATTCCATGTGTAAAATATTTTAAAATTACATTATGAAATTTTTATGTAAACTACCTTGATATTTATCCTTATACCCCTAAAAATTTCATGGTCTAAAACAATTTTGTCAAAAAATTACAACAAATCTACAATATGACCTATTTTAGACTTATTTTAGAACCATTCACAAACCCTAACTTCCATAGATTATAAGTTCAATATTATAGAGAATCAAAAGCTAAAATATTTACCATCTACACTATTATGTATCTCTTTATTGTCCTCAAAATCTGATGGCGAGAAGTTTCCCAAAAAAAGGGTGATAGCAAAAATTCCAATATGACCTATTTGAAACTAATTTCTGTACCAATCAAAAATCCTAACTTCCATAAAGTATATATTTTAACATACATTGAATAAAAATATGAAATTCTAAATATATATATATTATACTTAAATATATATCTTAAATTTTCTCAAATTTCATGGTCGTACACTTCCGAAAACTATGTTATATTGAAAATGTCATCATCGCTCATTTGAAACGCATTAGTTCACTAACCCCTAACTTCCGTATTGTATGTATATGAAAGTATGACAAATTAGAATCTAAATTTTTTACCAAATTCACCTTGTGATGAAATATTAAAAGGTTAAAATTTCATAGTTTGAAATATCTCCAAAAAATATATAGTTAAAATTTGTAGATGACTCATTTGAAGTAAAAAAAACCCTAAGTTCATAGCTATGATACAAAATGTTATGCGCCAAATAGTTAAAATGCCAGAAGTACACACTATGTATAACAATGTGAGTATGGATCATAACTTTCTTATATATAATAATAGGAAAAAAATCTCCAAATATCCAATTAGATTTATACATCCCAATAAAATCTTCTTAATAGTGACTATATGATCCTATATATACCTATTCACACATTGCCCATGTAACCTCTCCATCACTAGGATGACCCTATTAGATATAAATTTATGTATTATATGTACATTAACCTCATATATTCCTCCACATTAAGTCATACCATGTATATTTAAGCTAATATAGGCCCCCCTTGGAGCCATAAGACTAATCACATTAGTGTTTCTTCCAAAGGTTTTTCTTCAATTATGTCATGCGTCAAAAGTCTCTTGATCACTATCACTCTCTACAGGTGCATGAAGCCCCATCTATTTCCATTCCTATTAGTCATCATGCTAATGAAGAGGAGTATTTTCTTAATGCTAGTATCTTGGCTAACTATTTTTATGGGTTTCCTCCTCGGCTAGTAGGCCTTCATGGCTAGATCCTTAAATATTGGATTCTAGTGCTCAAAAAGGAAGTTTTCATCCAACCCTAAGTGAAGGAATTTTTATTTTTGATTTTGATGTTGCTGATGATGGAGTTCTTATTGTTATCTCAATTCCTTGTTTTTTAGGGAATGCAAATCTATGCATGAACCCCTAGTCTCCATCTTTAGTCATTTGATAGAGGTTCTAGTCACAAACATTGTTTGGGTGAGGCTTCCTAATCCATCACTTCAACTTATGGATTTACCAACTCTTCACGCCATTGGATCAATTCTAGAAAATTTTTATTTTCTCTCATGAAACTAAAAGGTGTAATATAGAAACATGTGCAGGATTTATGCTGAAATGGAATTTAATTTAATATTTGTAGCAAAAATTATTTTGACTAGTAAAAGCTTTTCTTGGACTCAAAAACTAAATTACGAGAGAGTCTCCTTGCATTGTAGGGTTTGTTTTGAAACAAACCATATTGCAGTTCAATGTTGAAAATGGTCTTAGAAGAGAAGGAAGAATTAGAAAAAATATTAGGTGGGTTGGATCCACAAAGCATCAGCAATATTCATCTACATATCCTAGCTTAGTCCACTCCATTTCTTGAAGAAAAATAACAACAATAGGCATCCCAAATCCTAAAGATAGAAGATAAGATCGCATATGATTTAGGGAAAGAAAATCAAGGAAATATAGGCCCTCAATTGTCGAGAAGTTGGTCAGATGAAGCTAAAGAAGTTGAATCTCTAGAACAAGAAGAATCAATAGTTTAGGATACTTAAACCTTGGTAGAATTAAAAATTACTCCACATACTTCAAGTATATATTAAGTATATAAATTTCTACTTGAAGAAAAATTACAATTTTTTTAATAACATAGGAAACATTCAAACTCCTTTTCTTAAATATGTTTTCTCTTTATATGACATAGAGTTTCAGGCTAAGTGGCTATATAAAGGGAAAGCTAAAGACATAAAATAATACTAAATATAAGTCCTAAAAGTTTTAGGGCCTATCCTGATCACTTACATTGATAGCCTTTTCAATTTGGTGGTTAGGAAATGTCTTGATAGACTCTGGACTCAAAGCCTTATTGTTCCTATTTTAAAAATAAGGAGAATAACAATCTCTATAATTATAGGAAAATCATTATTAGTTCACTTTATCCAAGTTAAATACAATTTTTTTAGAATAGAAGATTATTGTATAGATAGAAAACCACAGGAAAAAGTTGATGACTAGGAGGGATTTAGCAGGGATCATTCAATTGTAAACCACCTTGTTATGATTAGGATCACTATATAGAATAATTGAAATATTAAATTCAATCTCTCATATTTATTCTAAAATATTAAATAAAATAAAGATTACAATCACCTAATTTCAAGTCTATTACATTATAATCGGCTCTAATGTATAACTAAATGCCACCTCTAACAATTCACTATTTTACAAGCTTCTAGTTCATAATATTTTCTACTTAATATCTCAAACAAAATAATACATGACATTAATTTTCTATTATAATTATTGATAATATTATCATTACTACTCCCCTTAATGATTGAATTAGATACAATTCCAAGTTCATCTCTAAACTTGATAAATTCAACATTACTAAGTGGTTTGGTCATTATTTTAACATTTTTTCTACTCTGAGATCCTACTAAATACAAATATCTTCATTATTAATAAATATTCTTGTGTAATTATCATGATATTCAATATACTTAGTTTTGGCATGATGTATTAGCTTCTTCACCATCTTGAGAACACTCTAATTATCAATGAATTGAGGTAAAAGTTGTTTTGTCAAGTTGAACATCAATGAGCATACTTCATAAACATATTGCCTCACACATTGTACTAACTACTTCCTTATATTCCACTTCAATGGAGGATAATGCAACTATAAATTGTAGCTTTCTCTACCATAAAATTAGCCCTTAACCAAGAGTGACCACATAACTTGTTGTTGATTTTCTTGAGTCAACTAATCTAGCCCAATCAAAATAAATATATTTTGCTACTATGGATTCAATAAATCTTTAATATAGAATGAAAAACTAAAGGGTCCCTTTGACATATCAAATAACTCATTTTGCAGCTTTCCAATATACCTATTAAGTTTAAAAAATGAATCTATAAAAACAACTTAGTGCATAGTAGTTAGATTAATCAAACTACCTACCAGTTTTATATTCAAAGAATCATTGAAGGATAATGAGTTATTGTAAGCTACGAGTTTTATCCCAACTTCCATATGTGCACATATAGGATTACATTCCAACTTTCTATTTTTTTCAAAGAAATATTTGGCATATCAAAGATAGTATGATGATATTTCCAAAGTTGAACACCTTAACAATATTAAAATAGGCTTAAATAATGCATTTCAATACTAAAATAAATATTATATTTCGCCTATTGAATTGTGTCGACACTACCTCAAGTGACACAAATATCATCAACATAGAAAATTAGGATTACCTTTTCATTGTTGTTATTTTTGTCAAAAAGAGTAGGTTCATAAAAGTTATTTTTAATCCAAAATCTCTAAAATACTGATCAAGTTTAAAATACTAAGCTCAAGGAGCCTACTTGAGCCAATTTAAAAATAAAATGTTTCTTTTCAAAAACTTGAAAACCTCATGGCTACACCATGTAACCCTTCTCATCCAAGTCTCCATTCAAAAAAACACTTTTAACATCCATTTGATGTACCTTAGAATCAAAATAAGTAAAAATGGAGATGATTATCTCGAACCATATTTATAGTTGGTGAAAATGTTTCTACATAGGATTCTCCTTCCTTCTATGCATATCCATTGGTTATCCAAAGAACCATATCACTTATATTTGACTTTAAAAATCCATTACAACCAATGGATTTTTTCAATGGAGGCAATGTTGATAGTACCCAACTCTTGTTTCATACCAACGCATAATATTCCACATTTATAGTAGCTTTCCACTTAGGTTTTCTTTTTGTTTTTATAAATGTGTTCTGTTCAAATTCCTACATAACAATAGAATTAGAGAAAAAAACACCCGTTCACCACCTTGTACATTTTATTTCCCTAATTTCATAGACTCACCTTTCATTTCATTTGGAAATTCATATTATTTCACATCATACATTGTGTCATAGTACCACTTTGGTCTCTTATTCTAGCCATATCGATCTTTCTATGAAGAATCCTTCTCTTCTTCACTAGAATCCCCTAGAATCAGAATCTTCTAATGTTTCCATAGTTGTGCCTTATTGGATTTCAACACTAGTACTTGTTAATGAATCACCAATAGTACCATGTACCATACTATCCATAGATTTACCATTATTTTGGAAGAATTTTATTTTCTCATCAACAACAACATATCTATTAATCACACTTTTGATTGTAGAGACATTTAGTCGTGTGTCTAATTCAAACAACTCTCTATAGTAAAAAACATATATAACTTACCTTTTGAACCTAATTTAGTTCTCTTGTCCCTTAGAATATGTGTAAAATCAATCACATAAATCACTTTGAAAAGGTTTTCTTCTTGACCATACTATCCTCAAAAACAATATCCTCCAAGGATTTCCAATGAATTCTATTAACAATGTAAATTGTGATACTCATTAATTCCTCCTAATACTAATATGGGAAATTACAATCATGCACTATGTACCTTTCCATCTCCATAACTATCTTATTCCTCATTTGTGCAACTTCATTTTGTTGTAGAGTATATGTAGTAGTATATTGTATGTGTCTACCTTCCCTTGTGTAGAATTCCTTGAATTAAATTAAAACAAACTCACCTCCAATATAAAATCTAATATCTTTGACTTATTTAATTGTTGGTTTTCTACCAAAGAATTGCATGCTACAAACCTTAAAAAAAAATCTAACTTCTTCTTTAGAAAATAAACCACATTTTCTGTGATAATTAATCAACTAGTAACAAGAAATCTCTCTAAAAGTATCTAAATGTATTATAATAACAATATCTAAATTTTGGCCTCCTAAATATGATTGTAGCCTCTTCACCCCCTTATTTCTCCATTTGTCATCACTTTTAAAATTTGCAATAACATTATTTGTTGTGGTCCAAGTTGAATATTTTGTCTAATGTAGTCTTCTTTATTTTTGTCTAATGTAGTCTCCTTTCTTTTTGAAGAAAAAGTGTTGATATATTTTCAAACTCAAGTCCTTGGGTGCCCCCAAAAAGAGGCAAGGACTCAATAAATGAATCAAAAGATGATGAAAATATTTTCACCACCAAGCAAACTATATTTTCATCTTCCATTGGATTCTTGGTGGTAGACAATTGATCACAAAAATCCTTTAGTTACAACAAAAATTCAAATATGTATCCTCCTTCCTACAAGTTGTTATAGACATTTTTGGTCACTGCAACCCCAATCATAAATGTCCATAAAATGATGGCTCCTAAGTCCCTAAAAGTGTTTCTTTACTACCTAAAGGAACAAGGTCAGTTGATTACATCATCTCCCAGAAGTTCTCCATAGAAAACTGCTCAGAACTGGTCAAAACTAGACCATAAAGAATGCCCAGTGCAGAGGGTGCGATGCATACTACCTTCCCAGTGTAAAAGGTGCGATACATACTGGATGGCCCCTCTGTAGGGTGCGATAGGCGAGAATGGACAAATGGCAGAGATAAATTGCGAGGTGGAGGATCATAGAATCTTCTAGAAACTTCCCCTCTCACACTTGCCTCTCTGATTTTGCCCAGGTATGAGTAAGAGATCACCAATCTCCAAGTGGAATCAAGAACTATCAGAGAGAGGACACTAATCAAAATCCCAGAAGCTGACTCACCCCCCTACAATCATCTATATATGGATCCCTCAACACAGAGATCTAGAGGCGGGAATCTTGTATCTTGTAGAGAAGTGTTGTTGGTTTTCTGGTGTAACATCATAGTGTTGGGTGATCTAAGATTTACTTGACATGAAGAAGGGCTTTCTTGCTGGAGGATGATTCTGGGTCAGAACAATTGGTTGTAATCCTCTTGCTATTCTTGATATTAATAAAGCTATTCAAGTTTTCCTCCACATTCTTGTATGTTTGATTATATATGCATTTGTGTGGTCAATACATATCTGGTCCTGTGTTGTTTATGAATATAGATCTCTGTTCTTCGATAGTGTTATGCTGCTTTGATTCCACAGGTGCTCTCTGAAGCTGTGTAGACAAAGAAGGAGTGGCAAAGATCTATCGAGAAGGAGAGGAACGAGGCAAGGGACCAAGCGCAAGACAAAGGTTGGTGTCCTTTGTTCCCCTGTTCTCTATTTTTCATAAAGGAAAGCGAAAGTAGTTTTAACTTGTTTGTTTCTAAGATAGCTACCAGTTTTAGTGGGAATAGCAGCTCTAAGTGGACACTATTCCCGGTAACAAAATGGCGACTCCACTCGGGAGTGAATATATTATTTACTGGCCTATTTTTGTTTGTTTTATAAACTTACAGACGGAGCCTGAAGTCAAGCCAGCTAACCTTTGAATTGCATTTGCTATGCAAGTGCAAAGTAGATCAATGTTTCTTAAGTCTATCTCCGGGTTTTGTTTATATATTGAACAATCAATTTGCAAATACTCTAATTTCCCTAGTGGTGGCTCTAGTAACCTCCTCAGATCAACCCCTATGATTTATATTTACTGAACATCACTTACTTGGACTAGATCCCTGAACTGAACTGTAAATTGTGATCAAAGACTGGATAAAAGTCTCACATTGGTACCATCGCACCCTCTCTTCAAGGTAGTCTGTATGCATTTCACTTCCCGTGTGCAGTAGGTGGGATGCATACTGGATTCCCTGTGTGATATGTGTGATGGTCAGAGAAGGTTGATTTTACCTTCAGACTTTGGTTTTTCTTCACTCTTTTCAGATCTATTCAAGAGTTTTGCTGTCTGTGATCAGTATATCTGTGTGGAAACCCTCTTCTCTTTCATCATTCCGCCTCCATTGTGCAAAAAACTATAATTTTTTTTATGTATTGTGCACCATTTTCAGTTCTCTTTTACAGAGAAGTAGCATAATTAGACTATCGTTTCTTGATCTGAAAGTGTCGTAAGTGTCATTTTCAGTCATAGAAGAGAATCCCATTGTTCTTGATAGTCGATTGTACAGTTACTCTTGTATGTGATTTGAATTAGTAGTTTTTCAAGTGTCGAAAATAGTTTTCATTTCGAAATCGCAAAGTGTCATCCTTATCTTCACTTCATTTCGAAAAAGAAATTTGTTAGTATTGTCGCTTTGGAAAATAATTCAGATTTTCACTTAGCATTCTTCTTGTCATTCATACATTAAGAAGGCTAAAAAACAAATACATGCATGTGCATTTACATTTAGACTGCTTGGTTTGATTTAGGACAGTGCATTTAGTGTGTGCTCTGTGCTCTTTGTTGAAAGACCCTTGGTTCTCTTTCCTTAGTAGCTAGGATTTTCATTGCCAAAAGAAGATTAAACAATTGTTTATCATCTTAGACTGCATTTTAGGAATTTTATACACATCACGCGATGAACCTGAAAGGCAAATTTTTAAACAAGATCAACTATAAAATAAATTTAATGAATCTAAAAGCACTTTGGAACCTAACGCACAACATCTAGAAGTCTAGGCTAGAGACGTATTCCGGCGTCGTAAAACCTGGTAACAGTTGTTTTCATTGTTGGTTGGGTGATTCCTCCACTTTGAGACGACAAGTGCCAGTACGAACTTGTGCTCCCACGTACCGTCGCGTATATATTGAGAGACCACAATAGGCTATATCCTTTATCCTTAGGAAGTTGTGTCTACCGCCCTATCGATCACAATGCACTGAACAAAACATTTGGGAAGATTGACTGTCGTACCATAAAAAGTATTCTATAGTTTTGCGATTGGTTTGGTAATCCCTCCGCCTAGATTTCCAGAGAAGTCTCTTTCGTTCCTTTCAGACTCCTTAAAGGAAAAGGTCCATCTGAACACTTGTCACTTCAGGCTCATTAAAAATTGAACGCGACTAGAGTCATCTTTTGTTTTTTCTCGACTCTTAAAAATTGAAAAAACAAGTTGTGTCAAAGCATCTAAAATTTATTTTAATCGGAATAACATCAAAAGTTCCCTTGTTGGTATTTATGTTGAGGAAAATAGAGTATACCAACCAAGGATTCCCCCTTGGAGGAAATCTTAGTCCTTTCTCCTCTTGGGGAGATGTTGGTGCACCCCATATGGCCACATTGTCACTTCCAGGGTTGACAATTGGCTTGCCCGTGTGGCTCTTCTCTACCTCTGTCGTTCAGAATATTGTAATTCCTAAACCATTGAGTCAGCAACTAGATGATACTAGAGATACCCTCTGACCTTCTACTTCGTCCATTTCTCCCTCTCCTCCTTCCTCTTCGCTTGATGAAGCTGGTAAAGCTAAGGATCAAGTAATTGAGAAGAAGAAGAAGAAGAGAGAGAAAAAAGAAAAGAAGAAGAAGGAGCGAAAAGCGAAAGGGGGCAACCATGCGTCATCTAGCGAAAATCCTCACACTGCATCGTCTAAACCTAAATCTCCATGTTTCATTTGCAAAGGATATCACTATCATCGAGATTGTCCTTGCATACCTCAGATCCTAAGGGACTGGTCTCCTCATTTGCACAATCCAGTGTCGTCAACATCTGATGATCATGTTGAAAGTACACCGTCAACCAACGAAAGCGAAATATCTGGACAAAAAAGGAATCACAGATTTCCTTGTAAACTGTGTGAAGGCGATCATGCCATCCACCGTTGTCCCTTCCTAGAAGAAGCTAAAAGAGTTTTGGATGACCGTCCTGCTTCACCGCTACGGCTCCCTCTTGGATATAAGAAACTCTTGCCAACTCCATCATTGGTTGAAAATCCAGCTGGCACGCCATTGTGGTCAGCCAAAACGTCTATCATTGAAAATGAACCCTCCGAATCCAGACCAGATGAAATTCAAAAATTCAAGGCAACAGTTGACCCGGTCTTGCCTTCAGAAGGTTCATCTCCAAATGATACCGTCACTGAAGAGAATGAGAATGACACCATTCAAATTCATTTCATAAACATAGACTCTGATGAACTTGGGGGCAGTCTACCCGTTCCTTTACCGCAGGAAGGAAGTTTTTCAGAGTCATATCCGACCATCTATTCGGTCCAACCTCCAAGCAACCTAGTCGTTTCCTTCGATTGGAATCTACTAGGCAAACCCCGTTTACTAGCTAGTGTACCATTCTGAATCATTGTTCAAGCTTACAAAATGGTCATGGCTGGTACCATCATAGATGAAGGGGGTTTTGTGAGTATCTTTTCCTCAACTTCTTGGAAAGCGCTTGGTTCGCCATTGCTTCTGCCTGAAATGAAAAATCTAGCAGGCTTTGACAAAGGAATGAGTCGACTATTAGGGATCCTTCCCAATGTGCCCATTACTTTGAGAAGGAAAACCGTTCACATGAATGTGATGGTGGTCCAAAGACCCTTAGATTATAATCTACTCCTTGGGCGTGACTATATTTATTACATGGGAGCCGTTGTCTCCTCACTCTTTAGAGTAATGTGTTTTCCGCATGAAGGCATAGTGGTCAAGCTTGTAGACCAGCTGTCATTCGCCGGTTCACACATAGAAAATAGTCAAATGCGACCCCTAAATGGTCTTCTCATGCAAGGAATGTCTCATCGATCTCCAGTCCGTCCACCTGATGAGCGCGAGTGATTCAGGAGGATATGACAAAACCCAGGGGGCATGCACCTTGGCTTGCTTCGGCAGGGAAACTCTAGGTATAAATTAGGTTTCCACGGAGGAAAATAATTGATCCAACACCCATCCTTATAGGAAAAGGGAGTTAGACCAGAATAATATTCTCTCGTCAAGGTTAGGAGGTTGGGATTTAGAACCACCCTAGTCTAGATGGACTAAGCCAGGAGGTGTTTCTATCTATAGTGTGGATGGAAATTATCTTGCAAAACCAAGAGCTTCTATATGGTAACCTAGAAATTTTTCATTATACCTGGGGGCATGCAAACCTTTTTGCATGCAAGCGAAGAGCGACCATTTAGTTTTTAAATTTGTATGTTCTCTAACCCTTTAAACTCGTAGGATTGGTCGTTTCGTAGCTTGCATAAAGAAAGGATCTGGGGCAAAGCCTTAAAAGGTGCAAGCTCCATAAAAAATGGCATCTGAGATGAGATATCCTTATTATATGACTGGTACAAGCAGTCTTAATGCGGAATTCAAGCTCGTTAAAAATTAAACATAAGAAATGAGCAAATGTTTCCCCCAGATTTTAAGCTCATTAAAAAATGAACTGATCCCCAGTAAATAACCATTGTGAATACATTATCATCAGCGTTTGAGCCTTGGTCATGTTCTCATCATCACCTCCACTCTGTTTTAGCTGATCATACAACTCCATTTGATTTTTTACCCTTTTTGAGGAACATCTGCGAAGAGTGATTTTGTTAGCCATCCTTGTGACACTACCATGATTGGAAAATTCCAAACCTTACCTGGAATCAGCTGCTACCCAAAATCATCTCTCGTTCCTTGAAAAACGAGTCTCCTTTAAGCTCTTTTCAACTGACTCGCAAAATATGAAAAGATTGTTGAGTGATTAGCCTCTCCAGCTCGTTAAAGTTATTGGAAGTGCTATTCCTCCTCTAGATTTTAATATTTTAGACCTGAGGGATTATTACACAGAAAGATCGAGCACTTGTCTTGTTCGGCTCATTAAAACTATAAAAAATTCATCCCTTTCGTATTATTTTACGCTTTTTCGGACTTAAGGGATTATATGACAAAAAAGAATCATTGGAGTTTTCTTTCCATCCCTTTCAGACTCTCTAAAATTAAAAAGGACCAAGTTATCTTTGTCATTAAACTCATTAAAACCAAATAGCGACAAACTTGTCCAAATGGACGAGAACGAGTTTCACTGTCGCTAGGCTCGTTAAAACATAGCGACAAGTTCGCCTGAAGGGTGAATTATAGAACAAGCATATGGTATCCTCCTCAAGCTTGACAAAAATAAAGAGGTACTAGTCAGCAATGACTCGGGAAAATTGGGAAGAAAACTTGAAGAAACTTTATTGGTAGCAAGTCGCTCTTGAACATGACACTTTCACTCCGCATCCGAGTCGAGTTGGGTTGTTCCGTTCACTGGTCGTATCACCATTGGTCCATCACACCATCCATATTTGAGGTTAACACTACCAATCCATCGTCAATGTCTCCAGTATGTTGAAGAGAAGTTGCTCAAAGAATTCACCTATGTCTCATCCACTGCAATACATTCACGCTCCATTGTTTCATGACCGCCACCCTGAACCTTGTATCATCAGATCGTTTTCACCTCCAAAATCATTTGCTCAGTTCCATGTCATAGATGTGGGATTCATTAAGGCCCTCCTACGACGGGTCACTTCTTGTCGACATCAGCTCATGATCTAAGAAGTCGACTTAGGAACAACCCGTTTCAGTACTTTGAAGCTTGCATGCTTCAATGGCAAGTTTCTCACTTTCAGCAACAGGTTTACATCAATGGACTTCGACCGGAAGATTTTGCGTGGTGTTTGACACCAAGTCCCTTTTTCACACCACGCGAATTGTACTGTAGTACCTTGAGGATCATTGTCATTATTGGTAATCCCTCTCGCGCCTGTTAACAGCTTACATAATTGGATGGTAATCAGGCGATGTCTTTCCATGTTCGACTCTAGAACATTTTTCACATGGATCGACTTGTACTCTGAGTGAAGATTGAACGAGTTTTGAAGACCCCGGATCTAGTTTCATCCATCTGGGCTGCGATATATTCAGGAATATAAAGATATCAAATGTACATCGTTTCCAAACAGATGATCATCTAAATCAAAGGATGATGACTCCGTCTTAATCATCAGTCTGGCACACAGACGATTGTCTATCCTATGTACATGAAAATGAATTTATAAAGCTGAGCATGGGGATTCCCGCCTTAGCTAGATCATAAAAATATTATGAAGATAATGTATTGTATTGTATCTTATTACAGGTCGCCTCCCAGCTCGAAAAAGCTTTGGATCCTCATGGTAAAGCAATTCACCCAACATCAAAAGATTAACGACCTCATGCTTTAGAGGGCAACTGTTATATAAACTTTTGGGCACTGCAACCCAAATCATAAATGTCCATAAACTAAGGGCTCCTAAGTCCCTAAAAGTGTTACTTCACTACCTAAAGGAACAAGATCAGCTGATTACATCATCTCCCAGAAGTTCTCCATAGAAAACTGGTCAGAACTGGTCAAAACTAGACCATACAAAATGCCCAATGCAGAGGGTGCGATGCATACTACCTTCCCACTGTAAAAGGTGCGATGCATACTGTATGGCCCCTCTGTAGGGTGCGATGGGCAAGAATGGACAAATGGCAGAAACAATTTGCGAGGTGGAGGATCATAGAATCTTCGAGAAACTTCCCATATGACACTTGCCTCTCTGATTTCGACCAGGGATGAGTAAGAGATCATCAATCTCCAAGTGGAATCAAGAACTATCAGAGAGGAAACTAATCGAAATCCTAGACGCTCACTCACCCCCCTACAATCATCTATATATGGATCCCTCATCACAGAGATCTACAGGCGGGAATCTTGTATCTTGTAGAGAAGTGTTGTTGGTTTTCTGGTGCAACATCATAGTGTTTGGTGATCTAAGCTTTACTTGAGGTGAAGAAGGGCTTTCTTGCTGGAGGATGATGCTGGGTCAGAACAATTGGTTGTAATCCTCTTGCTATTCTTGATATTAATAAAGCTATTCAAGTTTTCCTCCACATTCTTGTATGTTTGATTATATATGTATTTTTGTGGTCAATACATATCTGGTCATGTGTTGTTTATGACTATATATCTCTGTTCTTCGATAGTGTTATGTTGCTTTGATTCCACAGGTGCTCTCTGAAGCTGTGTAGACAAAGAAGGAGTGGCAAAGATCTATCGAGAAGGAGAGGAACGAGGCGAGGAACCAAGCAGAAGACAAAGGTTGGTATCCTTTGTTCCCGTGTTGTCTATTTTTCATAAAGGAAAGCGAAAGTAGTTTTAACTTGTTTGTTTCTAAGATAGCTACCAGTCTTAGTGGGAATAGCAGCTCTAAGTGGACACAATTCCCGGTAACACAAGTTAGTGGAAAACTAATGATTTTCAAGTATAATACCTACCCAACTTCAGATAATTATACCTTATTTGAAATTTGACCATAGAATAGATGATAGAATGTCATTTTTCACTCCAAGAACTGTTTTTTTGCAACTAATGACTTCAGAGGTAATAAGGCATCTTTATGTTCTTTAGCATAGTATTCGAGATAAATTTTTGGTCTCTATTCTTTCGTGAGATATTTTGATCAAAATCTTTAAACTCACTATTAGTGAGTATCATATGAAAAAGAAAAATCACAAGCCATAATTTTTTTCTAGTCCACTTTTTTTTATCTCTATTCTTTCGTGGGATATTTTGATCAAAATCTTTAAACTCACTACTAGTGAGTATCATAAGAAAAAAAAACCGCAAGCTATAACTTTTTTCCTATTCCACCTTTTTGACCGTCGAAAGATTAAATGATGTAGCCATTGCTAACACAAAATGAAAAATGATACGAATGTTACCAAATTGATTTAGCAAATGTCACCTTCATTGACAACAACATTGAATTTTCACGTAATAATTATGCAACACTTCTCTCCAAAATCATTCACACAGTAGAGTGCATCAACTTACTGGTTTGGGTACAAGATTTTAGCAAATATTAATCCCATTTTAGTAATATTTACAATCTTTGGTCCCTTCGAACACATTTACCTTTAAATATTCTCACACATCCAAGGAAACATTTACCTTTAAATATTCTCACACATCCAAGGAAATTTCGTTTGATAGTGTTCTTTACAACCAATAGTCAATGATTCATTTTGAAATATGAGCTATAATCTGAAGATTCTCATCTACAGTTTCATTAAATATCCCGATTTGGAGAATCTAAGCAACTCCATCAATAGACTCCTCCATAAAAAGGCACAAAAGGGGAAGCATAACTCTAAAAAAATTGTAACATGTGACAATTTCACTAGATTTAGAGGCATTTTAGACTTCATTCACCAATAGCGTATAACCAAATTGCAATTATCAAATAGCAATTTCACTTCACTAAAAAGTAGTGTGTTTATATTTCAAAGTGGGTTTATATTTCAAAAAGATTGGATCCCCTTAAGTGTTCAGTAGATTGATGATTAACATAGATATGTTCAGTAGATTGATGACTAACATAGATATATATTGGTTTTGTATGTGTGATTTTTCATTACTGAAATTTCATATTCTAAATGCCATTGGAAACTCCATTGGGAATATGAATTGTGTAAACTGTATAGCCTAAAATAGCAATTCCAACATAGTTTTGATTGTTTTGAAACAAAATTAATTGAAATATATAACCAAAAAAAGACCAAAATGTAAAATAACTAGACTACTTGTAATGTTTTAAACATAATATTTTTTATTTTTTTTTCAATTGTTTTATATGAACTATACATAGTTGATATTGACATATTTTATTTATGGCCAACACTGTCTATATTTAAATGTTTTGTTGTTATTAATATTTTTTAAATACACTTCAGTATTACTTAATCTTGTATATTAGAATAGTTCTTTTTTTTAGTCACATCAATTTTTTATTATTATTAATAATTTGTTTAAATGCAACATATAGTAGGCAAGGGGAAATGAAGTGTTATGTGGGAGGAGGCTCTAGCTTCAAATCCCTTAGATTCACCTATGATTGCATAAAGGGCATACATAAGAAACTAGAAGTTATAGTGATAGCATTTGCAGTCAAACCCTTGTTATGAGAGTACAAGACTAGCTCAATTGCCAATTTCTCTAAATACTAAAATAATAAAATGCAACATATCAATTTTATATTAAGAATTAATTGAATAGGACATCTCCCTCTTCTTAAGAAGTAGTTGAATTTTGTAGTTTTAATTACTTCTTCTCTTTGGACATTAAAATATTATATTATATATGAAATTTATGTTGACATATGTTGATTAAAATGGATATTCAAATATTTTTAAAAAATATAAGAATTATACATCTTCCTAAGATTTTTATACTTTCAATTATTTTATTTCTGTGAAAAGTTGATATAAATTTAAAACAAAATATATTATTTATCACTCAGAGTAACAGAGAGTTTTTCTAACAAGTCTATACTAAGTTTTAATTAAGACTAAAGAAATATGTATATTTGTGTTTGCCTTTTATTTTAGTCAACATTGTTTTACTTAGAATGTATTTATTTTTATTTAAAAAGGGACACATGTGAACTTGATGTTGAGTATAGAGAGAATTACACATCCCTCTCATACTCGGTTGTAGTATGCAAATCTCACCCAACAAAATATGAAATAGAAGATAACTAATTTTTCCAATAAAAAAAATATTTCTTTTGTGTCTATTTTTATACTCCCCAACACCTATAAAATCCCCATGCCTCTCATCCACTTTCTCTCCAAACAATATCTACAATATATTGATTTTAGTTTTCACAATTTAAAAGGGCAGTTACAAATGAACATGATAAGATATGGTGAAGATGGTGAATGCCCAATGATCATTGTTAACATTAAAAAAACAAAGGTTATGGCAATCCAATAAATAAAAAATTAGTTTGAATAATTTAGTCTATGATACTAACAACTTGGAGAAAGTGATATCATACAAATGGAATCAATCTTCCTCACAACAAGTTTGACTAAAACTACAACATTAAGGAAAGGATAAATAGAGGGTAAGAAACTTGAAAACAATTATAAATAGACCTTTAAGTTTTGGATAAGAAGAGGTTCTTCTATAAGGCTCTCTAACTTATGTTATGGTAGTGAAGATTAGGAATGCAACATTTATAGAGAATTGTAAATAAAGATAAACCAAATCTAAAACCATTTTATAACTTATATTCTAATATTTAAAAACAACACACTCTATATTATCATCTCCATAAAAGTGAGTGTTTCATCTATTAAAAACATATATGTGACTAAGTATTTAATGTACGAGATCGTGAAAAACATAGAAGATAGGAGACTTCTTATGGTTGCTTCAAACTCCATTAAAAACCACTTGTGGCTAGAGTAGTATTGTGTTATCAAATCATTAGGGTATGGAGGTATAGATAGCTCCATGAAATAATGATAATATTAGAAATATTATTGCCTCTAAAAAAAATTGTAAAGTTGTAAAGAATGATATTTTAAAAGCATGTCACCAACACTAAACTAGAAAATACTAGAATAAAAAGAAAATCGACATTGTTAAAAGTAAAAACATTTTAATCAATTGTACAAACTTCATGGGTTAAAAGAATTTGTCATTTTTGACACACAAAAAAATTGAAGATAAAAAGTTATCCTCCATATATACACATTATATTTAGGTTTAAATATATTTTTTATATAATTAAGTGGATAGCCATATGATTTTGGAATAAGGCTTTCAGATTTATTTACCCGTTCTTGGAATAAAGCTTGCAGGATGTGTTTTGTTATTAAAAAACATTTCATGGTTACTAAGTAAAAACTAATAAAACTATTGTTAGTCGTCTTTAAACATATACATATATATAAATATATATAAAAAAAAATTATACTCTAACCCACTTTAATAATATTAAATTTTCTTTCATAATTTTATTTCAGTTATTTCAACCATAACACATATTTGCTTTATAACCATTATTGTGTTATTTCCTTTATAACCATTATTGTAAAAAATATTATGATAGAACTTAATTGTGGGATGATACCATTTAACTTCATATGCAACTTCGTCCGTTTTCCAAGACCGCGTACTGTGGTTTGAGTGACGCACATGACTTCTACTCATATGTACTATGGTTTGAGTGATGCACATGGCTTCTACTCCTATGTGACAAGCTGAATCAGATCAACACTACCATCTCCCTGCTAAACTCCAAAACGTTACAACTTCAACGCGCAAAAGTAAACAACTGTTATGTTTATAAAATTTAAATCTCTCTGCATATCAAATGCAATCGTATTTTATTCAATCCAGAGGTGATTTAATGGTGGGGCAAAAAATTTATAACACAACAACACCAGTCTAGACATTTCTTATTTCGCATGCATTGGTCTCTTTCAGAAGAGAATTAGCAGACAATCGCGAGGGTAGTGAATCATATATATTTGGAAGTTGTAATTCTACTTCTTTTGTACAATTTTGATGTTATTGCAAAGATAACGTATTTAGTGCCCCTCCATACTAGCAGCTGTTGGGCTCAGACAAGCGAAGTATTATCTGTGTCGAGTAACGCTTCCCATCTACTGTTCAGTCAGAATATCCTACTGTCACAGCTTTCAGTTGGGAAGATAAAGGGCAAGAGCTTGTGCTTTTCACTCCATAGATTTTCCACTTGGACCTGAGCATTCATTAAAAATTAACGTACTGAATTATATATACTTCCATGTGGCATGTTTGCAGAATGTCTTCGTGGTTAAAGATATTTACTGTGTGTGGATCGATTAGTTGATTTAGTGGTGTTATGTAGGTAACTGCTCACCGTCTACTAGCAACGGTCTTACCTGTTCACTCTATGATGTGGACCTCATTACCTATTCATAGTGTGATGTTAGGTTTTAGGGCAGTAGGTTTTAGTTTTTAACAGTTTCTAATTCTTAGTTTTTCTATTTAACTTTTAAATTTAGCTTGTCTTCCAGATTTATTAAGTTATATTCACCAATTTATATTTTAAGTTTAACGGAAAGGTTCAATGCTATTGAAATGTCATTATGTAGACTGCCTTGAACGAAAAAAAGAACTCGGGACGCTAGGTTTATTAAGTTATATTCACCAATTTATGTTTTAAGTTTAAAGGAAATGTTCAATGCCATTGAAATGTCATTACATAGACTGCCTTGAACGAAAATAAAGTACGCTACCAGTACAGTTTACCAATCCATCTGAGTTATTAGCCCTGAAGTTGGGTTAACCTCTTCTTGACTCTCTAATCTGGTTGAGTTACCCGGCCCATCACTGATGAAGGATGCACAACCACCCTCGATGATATTTGAGCGGACAAAACTAGTGAATGCTAGTGTTTTTATAATATGTTCCAACCTCCCGTCTGTTAGTTCGATGAATGGGCATTTATGTTATAACTTACTTATTATAAGTTTAAAACATAAGTTTATTAATTTAGATTTAAAACTTTTAACTCTATTAATTAAGGTTTTATTACTTTGTTATTTACATTTATTACTTTTAGTAATTAGATTTTACGTTTTATTATTTAGTTATATTTATTTAATGTTTTATATGATTTTGCTAAGTTTTATAATAATAATATATAATATTAGATTTATAATGTAATATTAGGTTTATAGAAATTTTATTTACTATAATAATATAGTTAACAATGTAAATATATAAAGTTTTGTTTGTGTATATTAATGTGGTTATGCACATCCTTAATATATATTAATTATATTTATTAATAATGTGTTAGTTATATAAATTTTATTTGTGTATATTAATGTGGTTATGTATATGTTTAATATATATTAAATACTTTTTGTTTCTGTATATGAATATGGTTGTGTGTATACTTAATATATATTTACTACATTTACCAATAATTGTGCTAATTATGAGTTAGAAAAAAAAACACTTGAGAGTAGAAAAGTTTGCACCAAGAGTCTTATTAAACAAAAACAAAAAAATTGATATTGTATGAGACTACACCACAAGCATATTATAATTCGTCTATAGGCATATAAGAAGATGACTTGGATGAAAAGAAGCCTTTTGAGAGTGCCTATAAGAAGATGACTTGGATGAAAAGAAGCCTTTTGAGAGTGGAAAAGGAGTCTTAGTAAGAATCCTAAGAATACTCGATGATACGAAAAATCCTAGATTTTGAATTTTGAATTACTCATCAATGAGTATATTATAATTTGTGGATAGGCGTATATAGACTTTTGGTTGATGCAGATTACCTCACATTTTTTAATATTTTAATCTATAGGTAGCATAGAATTAGGATAGAATTTGGAGAAAATTATAAGATTTGATTTTTATTTTTTTTTAGCATTATAGTTCGTGAATAAGTGTATATATAGGCTTTGTTGAAAAGGCACAGGAGAAAAAACACAATTCGCACATAAAACGAGCTGTTTCTCTTTTATTGATTGCATAAAACATGAGCTTATGCTCTTTTATTGATCACAGAAAACATGATGATTACAATGAACCTAGTGAAGGGCATTCAAAACCTTTTCCAACTAGTTAACTACCTAAAATATCTTGACATGCAACTACATGCAATCACACACTCAAAGTCGTCTATCATTTAACTTGACTTGACTCAACACTCAAGCACTCAATCATCCAATCACTCAGTTAACTGACTCTCTGTGTTTAGCTAACTCCTCATGTGGGAGTAATTATCTTATGTTAACACTCCCCCTTAATTACGACTGCTAAACTAAAACATGGCTCATGACAACTCAAACATGCCTCCCGTCTATGTCTCAGCTAGGCTTACAACACCCAAGTTTCTTCTATGAAACTCAAACACATCTTGTGCTAATGAATTAGTAAAAATATGAGCTAATTGATCACTAGATTTACAAGGCTTCAAGTGAACTCCTCCGTTGGTCACAAGTTTTCTAATAAAGTGATATCTAGTATCAATATGCTTGCTCTTCTATTGAAACACACTCTTCTTGGATAGTGTAATAGTTGAGGTGTTGTCACAATATATTTTTGTTGATCCTTGTTGTTTCTGCTTGAGTCCATCAAGTACTCTTCTTAACCACACTGTTTGACATGTTATTGATGTTGCTGCTACATATTCAACTTCTGCTGACGAAAGTGTCACAATCGGCTTGCTTCTTAGATGCCCATGAAATCACATGTGAACCAAGTTGGAACACAAAACTAGAAGTGCTCTTCCTATCATCCAAACTGCCTGGAAAATCACTATTTGTGTATCCAATCAAATCTTTCTTTTTCGTGCTTGCATACATTATGCCAGAACCTCTAGTTCCTACTATGTATCTCAGAATTCATTTTCCTACACTCTGATGTCTGCCTTTTGGAGTCTCCATAAATTTGGAAATCAAACTCACTCCTTGCATGATATCTAGTCTTGTAGCTATGAGATACATGAGGCTAGCCACCAATCTTTCAAATAAAGTTGGATTGACATCTGATCCTTCATCATCCTTGCTTAACTTTGTACCTATTGCAACTGGTGTAGGGACATGTTTGCAATTTTCTATCCTGAATCTTTTCAACAAATCTTTGGAATATTTATTTTAACAAATAAAAATTCCTTTTTTAGATTGCTCAACTTCTATGCTAAGAAAATATTTCATGAGACTAAGATCTGTCATGTCAAATTCTTTCATCATGGTTGCTTTAAATTCATCTATGTCAAAATCACCTGTAAAAAATCATGTCATCAACATATAAGAAAACAATAAAAAGCTGCCCATGCTTATTTAACTATGTGTACAAGGTAGGCTCAATGTTGCTTCTGCAAAATCGATTCTTAATCATATAACTATTGGTTCTGCTATACCAAACTCTAGGCACTTGCTTCAGTCCATATAGTGCTTTTTTCAACCTGTAAACTTCACCTTCATTACTCTCAACTTCATATCCTGGAGCTTGCTGCACATAAATTTCTTCTTCTAGAATTCCATTCAAGAACACTGATTTCACATCCATCTGATATACTTTCCACTTGTTCTGAGTTGATGTGGCTAGAAATTCTCTTACAGTATCCAATCTATCTACTCGAGCAAACATTTCTCCAAATCCTATTCCTGGTTGCTGCGAGAATCCTTTTGCTACAAGTCTTGCTTTAAATCTGTCAATTTCACCTTTTTCATTCAACTTTGTCTTGTCCACCCACTTCACACCAATGAGATTTTTGTCTTTTGGTAAATCAACCAAATGCCATGTGTCATTATTTTAAATAGCTTCAATTTCTTCATCCATGGCTTGCACCCAATTTTCATCTTTGATTGCTTCTTCAAGTGAAGAAAGTTGGAATGACAACATAGAAAAATTTGAGCTAACATCCAAATCATCATAAATATCTTTCAAACCTCTCATCTTTCTCTTACCATTGCTTGATTCATCACTTGATTGATTGATTGGAAAATCTTGATCTGTTGATCTCCTTGAGGATCCATGCTGCTCTAAGAATATTGGAGTCCTTGTTGGTGTGTCTCTATTTGGTGTCTTCACTTGTGATTCTTGTTGCTCCTTTTTTGCTGCATCATCTTCTTCCATCAGTGGCACTTGTTCATCAACTGCTTTGTCTACAGTTCCATTCCATGACTCTTTTTCCTTGAACACAACATCTCTGTTAATTATGGCCTTCTTTGTGGCAGGGTTATACAATTTGTAAGCTTTTGAGTGGTCACTATAACCAATGAATTTGAATTTTTCACTTTTATCATCCAATTTGCCTCTTCACTACTTAGAAACATGTGCATAAGCTACACATCCAAATACTCTGAGATGGGATATACTGCAATACATACCTGATCGTGCTTGTTCTGGTACTATGTTTATCACACTCTTTCTAGGAGATCTATTGATCACATAAATATCACATGCAACTGCTTCTGCCCAATAATCATTAGACATGTTTCTGCCTTTCAACAAGCTTCTTACCATGTTCATAATTGTCTTGTTCCTTCTCTCTACTAAGCCATTCTGCTGCAGTGTGTACCTTGTTTTAAACCATCATTTGATCCCATGTTGTTTGCAGTAATCATGGATTGCCTTTAAGTCATATTATCCACCATGATCTCACCTCAATACCTTGATTTGTCGATCACTTTGGTTCCCTACTAAGGCTTTGAATTATTTGAACTTTGCAAAAGTTTTAGACTTTTTCTTGAAGAAGTAAACCCAAGTCTTTCTGTTGTAGTCATCAATGAAAGCGAGGAAGTAGCAACTGCCACCAATCAACTGTGTCCTCATAGGTCCACACAAGTTTGTATGCACTAGTTCAAGAGGTTGCTTTGCTCTATATGCAACTCCCTTTGGAAAACTTTCATGGTGTTGTTTTCCCAAGATGCGACACTCAAAAGTACTAGTAGGCTCTTTGATGGGAGGGAATCCTCTCACCATCTGTTTCTGCTAAAATAATCTTAAACCAAAAAAGTGCAAGTGTCCAAATCGAAAGTGCCATAATCAATAATCGTTAGAACATGCAACTATAAAAGAACTCACCTAACCACTGTAAGTCAAAATTAGAGGAAAGAGTGTGTTCCTTGTCATCTGCACCTTTGCTATCAATTGCCTTCTTGGGGGCTTGTGATATATAACAACTTCTTGACCTTGAAATATAACTCTATATCATTTCTGTGTCAATTGACCAACACTTAACAAATTATGTTTGAGACTAGAAACATAATATACCTCTCAGATTGTCTTTGGCTCCCCCTACTTGGTGAGAATGTTGACCACTCCTTTTCCATCTACTTCCACAGTCTTGCCAATCCCCAACTTTAGCTTTGTTTTCATAGAATGATAGAAATTTGCAACCAAATCCTTGTTGCTTGTCATGTGGTTACTGCAACCACTATCTAACAACCACACACTATCAGAAGGTTCATGCATGGTATGGCAAGCTAGGAACATGGAGTTAGTACTCTCTGTAGTGACATTAGCTCTCTGGTTCCCTTTATGAGTTATTTTCTTCGTGCAATCATGAGCATAATAACCAAATTTATTGTAGTAATTACATCTCAATTTTGACTTGTCTACACTTTGATTATTGTTGAATCATTTGTAGTTGCTTCCACTTTCATGTTCATGATCTTCTCGATCATCTGTCTGCCCACCATATCTTCCGCTTCGTCCTTGGCCTCTCGTTCCACTTCTGCCTCGACCTCTGTCTCTTGAAATAGAAACCTGGCTTTCGAAAGCGGTTTCTAGAGTGGATTCCTTATTTCTATCTATCCTTGCCTCATGCGATAGAGGTCATCCCATCAGCTCATCAACTGTCAATGATGCCAAATCCTTGGCTTCTTCTATGGTTGCTAGCACAACATCAAATTTGGTAGACAAGGATTGGACAACCCTCTCAACCACTCTTTGACCGTTTATATCTTCACCATAAATATTTAATTGATTTACGACAGTTATGACCCGATTCATGAAAGAATCAATGTTCTCTATCTCCTTCATCTGCAAACTTTCAAAATCTCTCATAGTATTCTGCAACTTAACAATATTGACTTTGGCCATACCTTTATAGTTCGTGGCCAAAGTATCCCATGCTACTTTTGCTAAAGCCATGATCATAAACTTCCCGATCACTGCTAAGTCCACTCCCTGTTGAATAAGCTGCAATGCATGTGCATTCTTCTTCTTGTCTTTCTTCCATTGTTCCTTCTCTGTATTACTGAGAGCTTGTTCTTCTTCTTTGTTCTTAGGTTCTGAAAACCCAAACATGACATAATCTGAGACATGACGTGCATGCAATGTGGTCGCCTTCTTAATGGCCCACACATCATAATCTTCCCTTTAAACAATGGGAACTCGGGCTGGAAATTTGAGAAAGTCATCTTTCTCCAAAAAATTCTCTTTAAAAAACCAAAAACAAATTTCTCCTTTAATAGGCTTTGCAAAGCTTATTTTTCAAAAAATCTCATGCCTTCAAAAATTTCCTTTATAAAATAAAATCCTTTATTCTTTTTTAATATAAAAAATCTTTTTATATAAAAAAATTCTTTAATAATCACTTCAAAACAAATCAACCACGTAACAAAATCGTACCCACCTCGCTTTAAAAAATCACATGACTTTTAAAGCCTTTCGACTTTCAAACACAACTCTGTATTGGGTTGCGGCACACGCTAATTTTCCTCCAAAACTACGGCTTGGTCGATCGTTGACCAATTAATTTTCGAGGGGACGGTGTTCAATGCAGTTGCAACTGCTTCTTCTGTAAACTTTATCTATTGAGTTGCGACTAGGGGTTAAATTTGACGGGTGACCCTACCTGACGTTTTTATTTTTAAACTGCTCATCATATGACTTTTAAAATTTATTTGTACAAGTTTCATCTAATTTCGAATTGTACTCATAATTGTTCAAATTTTCCATTTTTTGTTGTACAATTCGCTCAAGTCTCATTGCTACACTTTGTTTTGAGACCTACCGATCAAATTTTTCTGCAAATTTTCCAGATTGTTCAAATGTTCTGAGGTTTTTTGTTTAAAATGGAAATAGTGATAAAATAGATGGGAAATATATATAGAAACAACAAAAAATAATATTATGAAGTGAAAAAATATGTGTTCATAATTACTTTCACATGAAAATAATGAATGTTAATATTGTTGCAATAAATTTGACAAAAATAATTCGCCATCCAAAAATTTTTTTGATAGAAAGTTGATTCCCTTTTTTTGAAGACATTTTTGATATATAATACCTATATAATAAAAATAAAAGTATTTAGTATATATGAATTTCATTTCATCAACTAAAACCATATTAAAAAAATAATCTTGCACTCGTACATTGCTGAAAATCCCAAACGCTAAAAATAAATTCAAATAAATCATTTAATAAAATTATAAAAATACATCTTTAACAAATTCAATTAACTAATCCAACAAATGAAATTTTACAACAAAAATCCAAAACTAAACAATATAAGAGAGTTTTTACAAGGACATTTATCCAATTCATCAAAAATGATATAACAAACTTTTACATGAATTGATATAACAAACTTTTACATATACAATTTATTACAGTGAGAAATTTAACTCATCAAATTTCACAAAAAGTTTAACAATTTAAATACCACTCCTATTCTAAATAGATTCAGAATTCAACAACATATTAATTGATTCAATATTCTGTCATTGTCCTATTTACAATTTTGGAATCTTGAAACATAAGATTTCATTCATGGCCAACTAGAAAGAAACTAAAAAAAATCAGGGACTAATATTACACTAAAAGCAGATGGACAACATCAATAAGCTAACCTTCACAAAGACACTCATCCAACTTGGGTCCATGTGAACACATGTGCGCACTATCTATTCCATCAACACTCGAAATGAGCTATGGGAATTGACAGTCAATATTTACCTTCCAAACCCTACCTTTTCACAAATCCACTTATGGTATATTTATTGACTACTTTCTCACTACCATTCATGTCGAGTGGCTCATAAGTTTTCCACTGAAGGCATCCGAATGCATTAGGCTTCTAGATGCTTATGGAAAGTTGCAAGCTTCGATCTTTCCACCTTACCGTGGCACCTTACCTATGTGCCTTGTCACACTCGTAATAATTTTAATTTTTCCATCTCTCTATTATATTATAGTTTGGGTTATTCCTCTATTTTCTGTATTAGGAGTTCAGGTTTTTGTCAATATTTTGTTTACAGGCCACACCCATGGAGCGTGGAGGTTAGAAACTGATTAAGTCCGCAACTAGGTTCTATCCAATGTAACTTTTATAGCCTATATCAATTTTTGAATGTTTTATCGATAGGGTGACTATCCCTTGTGGTTTTATGATATTGTGCTTAGTTTGTAATTTTTTCTTCTCAGTTTATGTCTTCCACTAATTCACATTTGAATTCCTAATTTGTTTACTCAATATTATGTCACCATGGTGGTTGTCATCTAGTTTCCCTTTGTGCCACCAGCGCACTTGTTTACTCCGTGGTCAACGCATACACAACTAACTTAAGAAGTAATAAACCAAATTTATTTTTATTTTGCTTTCTAGTTATAATTTTTGTTTGAGCTAAGAATAAATTCTCTTGAATGTCCAAGTTTTGGAATTGTCCTAACACCCTGCAAGGGAGTAATTGCAAAGGATAACAAATTCCTTTAGTGCCTCAAAAATACGAGACAAATGGAGACACTAAAAGAGCAACGCTCGTCTATTGGAATTAAAGCAAAGCACATCCAAAAAAATAAAATGTGGCACCACACAATTATATCGTCCATGAATCATGTCAAGAAATTACCAGCTATAACAGTGTAATTGTTATTTTTACAGAGAGAGAGGGAGGGATTTCAAAAACCTCGCAACGCAAAATTTAAGTTGGGCACTACTCTTCCGCCACGGTGATGTATATAAACTGATGACAGAAGCTGAAAACTCAACATAAATTGCACTAGACACACGACCAGAACTCTGTTGGGGAGCGGGGTTGATGTTGGTTTTAATTGTGTAGCGTCTCTAGCACAAAATTATAGTTGAAGACTCGGGCATACATTCCCAGAATTGTATTTTTTAATGAAAATCCAATTGAGCATGCTTCCGTGTCAAGGATCGCCTTGTAACTTGTTACCTTCCATATCTTGGACACGTTGTAGTCTCGTATAGCGGTAAGTTTCTCTCTAAATGCTCAAGCGCTAAACCCGAATATGAATTGAATGCAAAAACCGCAGATTTGATAGCCATCCGATCACTATCCTTTGTCACTAAACACTAAACTTGCAAGTTGCTTGTTGCCCCGGCTGGAGATTATAAGGTTACAGATTCACGCCATACTAAAAATGCCATAGTCGTTCCAAAAAGTTCTAAATTATAGTAATTATTATTCAACAATCGAGTCTCTGTGATTATTAATATTATAATTATTTCACAACCAAATTGCCACATCGTCAAGACTCAAGATGCCTGTAGGTTGTAGCAACTCGTGAGATGAGGAGAGAGATTCGTACTGTGCCGAGTCTCATTTGACATGATCCAGTCACAAACAATTATTCAACAATCCAGTCGCCACATTGTAACTTACAGGTATAAAAAATATATGACATAAGGTTAAATATATATATATAAAAATTTATAAAAAAAAATTTAACTTTTAATTTTTATTTGAAAAGTAATGGCAAGTTTCCCATGATGTGGAAATTTAAAACTAAAATGTATTTTACGGGTAAAAAAGAGAAATACCGGCATATTGCAGCACACACTAACTTTTCCCCAAAACTGTCGCTGGTTGACCAATTAATTTTCCAAGCGACGGTGTTCAGTGCAGTTGCGCGGCTGCTTCTTGAGTAAACTCTATCTATGTTGTTTACAAACCAAATGAATTCGGGTAGAGGAGCTCAGAAACTTCTCACTATTTTCTTACCCACACCATGCAAACTGTAGAATCTCTTGATATTACAACCTTGCTTGGTCTCATACCAATTTATTGGAAAGGTAGAGGAGACAAAACAAAATTCACACATAAAGGGTGACTTGCTGCTTTTCTATTATCACAAAAAATATGATTATTAGAATGAATCTGGTGAATGGTATATTTTGACATCCAAAGACATGAAATCACACAATCAAAGTCATCTATCACTTAAGTCAACTTTACTCAACAGGCAAACAGTGAAAAAGTTTATATATAGAATTAAGTAAATAAAAATTCCTCCACTTTTTTTTTATTTTTTTATATTTTAATCCAGCCGGACTGAATTTGGAGAGAATATTATAATTAGATTTTTTTTGGAGAGAATATTATAATTAGATTTTTTTTGGGTGAGATTATCATAATGAGAATTTTTTTATTTTTTATTTTTATATTTTAATTTACAGGCGACATTGAATTTGGAGTGAATTCTTTATCCTAATGCTTATTAATGGCTGTGATTTCAATGACGGTTATTCTTAAAAAAATAATAATAAATATTTAATATATTCCACAACAAAAGAATGTAATAAATATTTAATATATTTGAAAAGGCGATGTTTCATTCCACACAGTCGTTTAGCGGTTATCGCGCAGGGAGTGACACACAGATAGCCTCTCATCTCCCCCATCTCCCCAAGGTGGCCACCTTATACGTTCAATGTAGTGATAGTTTTACATTACAGTACGCACATAAACCCATTTCGTTTGCACTGTCTCATATTTCGACGCCATAATCTTTGCGACTCCTTACGGAATACAGTGGTCCACCGACTGGTTACAGGAGTCCGCACATGATATGTCTCTAGAGAGAATTTGTGGTTCTGAACGATGTGTCTTTTTAAGGGAGATCTCTAGTTTTGAAAATTTGCAAAATGGCGGAGATCTTTTCGTAGACAATGAGTTTTCCTTTCTTTCGATTGAATTTGATTTCGTTTCAAATTTGGTTTCTCAAAAGTTTCATTAAATTTGATTCTCTGTGTGGTTTTGTTTCGCATCGATAGGGTTAGTGCCTAGCAATAGGGAAGGGAACCCAACCGCTTGTAGGCAAGCGAACCCAACCGCCGCTTGGCTTTGTCATAGGCCTGTTTCAAGTAGGAGGTTTCTATCTCTAGCAGTATGTATACAAATGTAAGGAGAAAAATTAGTCGGAAAATTTGAACATGGGAACCGTCTCCTGTAATTATATATCTTCCTAGAAGGCCATGGGAAAATCTTTAATTTTATTAGGTGAAATGAACACAAGAATTGAAGAAACACAAGAATTCTTCGAGGACAGGAAAAAAGAATTGTTACTTTCAGTAAAGCATCAATGGTAGAAAGACCCGAAAATTTTGTGTATTTAGCTAAAATTTGAAAAGAATAACAGAACTAAAATGTCATATACTTTTCAAAAATATTTGTATCCTCAGATTCAAACTGAGCAGTCATGGCAACCATAAGTGGCAAGAGCATGTAGGAACAAAATATAATACAGTCAAAAATTATTTTATAGTCCTTCGATAATCGAAAATGTAAATGCGTCTAAATGGTCGTATAGGCCATGCCATAACTGACCAAAAAAAATTATACAGACAAGAACCCTAAGGATTTTCAGCTCTAGGGATAATATTAAAAGAAGCCTGCCAGGTTGGAATTTGAGTTGTAACAAGACCTGGGGGAGACTTGTAAGTGACACGAACTCGTAAGGGTAAGACATTTGCACGTGGGGGAAAGAATTCTTTTTAAAACTGTCTTTAGGAGGGAAAGTTTCTTAGAGAGCGTACAGGCTCCTGTCCAACCCTGTAACAACACATGAGAAAAAATATGACATTAGAAATGGCTAGAGTTTCGAGCTAGTAAGAAAACTCACTCAAAGCTAACAGCATAGGTGAGAGAGCCAACCTGTGGAGGAAATGCTACCTTGCTCTTTCTGCACCTAATACAGGAACAATGCCAGGAAAAAAAATATAATATCAGCATGCACTCTGCAAAGAATATGTCAAACCCTAACCAAGGAAAAAAATTGATGGCTAAATGGCAAGGGAGGCACCGAGTGATTTGGGCAAAAAGCCGGAATGGAGACAGAAATATAGGCATTACAGTCTATAACCTCCAGCAGAACCAAGCGAACTAGAACCTGTGGCTTTTTCTTTACAGACTTCAATAATAGATAACCCATGAAGAAAACTTCGAGCCGTAAGGTAATAACGGAAGAATTTCAATCAAAAATATCAAAACGATAAACGTCGGCCACCTTACCATCTGGAGCGCCAAGTAAAAGACAAGATAGCTCCACATCTGCTAGCTGGAAGAGGATACAATCTTTCCTGAGTAATAACCTCACCACATTGACTCTCACTCAATGGTCGAGAGTAGAGCCCCATCCTCAGACAAGTTAGAGCAAAATGAAAACATAATAGTGCTTATTCCCCTGATTTCGTTACCAAAACCTAGCGTCGTCCCTCATCAGCCGTTAGGTTATGGGCGACCTAAGTGGATGGTTGAAATTATTTCTACATCTATTTTTTGGCATGCCACCAATTTCATAAAAAACAAGCCACCATAGTTAGCCTTAGGTTTCCTCAGGCTTAGCTAAGGTTTCCTAGCTAGCGTTTCTTGGGGCTTACTTTAATTATTAAATAGACTTTTCCTTGAAACTAGAAATAAGTTTATGGAAATAATTGGCACTAGCTTTCCCATAGTGTTACTTAATTAAATAAGTTATTTAGTTAGAGATATATTGTAAAGTCTATGCGATTTTACTTATTTTGTTATTCGTAATTCTGCATTGTGGGTGGAAAATCCAATCTTATAAAAGCCTTATTTTTTATATATAACTTAAAAAGTTTCAGTGATTTATTAATGAAAATTAGTATAATTATGAAAATAATAAATTCAAAAAAAAATTATTCACATTTAATTATTTAAATAAAACAATTTTTTATTATTTAACAATATTTTACTTTATTTATTTTAAATATATCATTTAGAGAGCTAATAGTTTTAAGTTATATTAAATAATGACAACCAAAAACAGATTAGACTACATTCTTAATCTCATCTAATCAGAAATTTTACCTATTTTTCTCTTCTAATTAGAAATTGTACCTACTTTTGTTTTGACTGTACAACCATTATCCTTATGAAAAGCACGCTCTTCTGGACAAAATATATACACTTGAAATGAAATATTGGATCCATTGAATCATGGGCTATTCCATTTGGGAGCACAAGTCTTCCCATTAATGTGAAAGAACTAATAGAAACTTGAGTGAAATATTACATGCCCTCCAGGTCACATTATTCGTACTAGGCTTTGGGTTTCCCTAAAGGTATATCTCTATGATTACACAATAAAAAAAATTAATACATAGCCACTGAAATCCATGATAAATAAAACAAAATACTTTTTAAAAATAAGTAAAATGATCTGAGTAGATAAAACTTTAATTTTTGGTCAACCAAGCACTAATGCTCACTCAATGAGGGATAATAACATCGCATATAATATGATCTAGAAAGTTCAATTTATTCAGCCACCTTAAGTCAAATGACCATCGTATACTATCTGGGTTATCAGAAGTTTTATATATATATATATATATATATATAACATTTTTCCAAATGTCCCACTTATCTAATGATCTACGAAAATCCCCAGTAGTGGACAATCAATTCCCCATAGCATGACTCACATTTACACTAGTGAATAAACTCATAGAAACAAGTTTGTAACAGGAACAAACAGTTTATATGTTCCAAAGTGGTCCTCTTAGGAACTAAATTATATTCCCAACCATCATACAAATACATACATGGTAGCAGTAAATAGGAAAGTTGAATCACTTGTCCTTAGAAATAAATTTTCAAGCTCGTGTTAGGTCCTTATGCTCAACGCCTTGAGATATAGGCTTAATGGAAGAAAAACTTTAAAAAGAAGTGATTTTATTTTGCCAAGGGTAAAGTTGTGTTTTCTTTTCGAGGCGTTTAATAATGCCAATGTGTAAGCATAATTCAGCTTTAAAAAGAAGTGATTTTTTTTGCCAAGGGTAAACTTATGTTTTCTTTTCGAGGCGTTTAATAATGCCAATGTGTAAGCATAATTATTTTCTTTAGTGAATAAATTGTGTCATGCAAAAAAATTTGTTAGTTCCGTTTTGAATAAATCTATTTAATATTAATACAAATATATTGAATTTAATGTTAATGAAGAAAATTAAAATCATAGATATATATTAATTATATTTTAGTAATTTATAACGAAAGTTGTTTTTTTTGGTAAATATTTATGGGAATTTTAACTAATGATGTTATTTTAACCCATATTAACATGTCATCCCCAAAATCAATCTAAGACTTGGTAGCATAAAAATCACTTTAATTAATCAAATTATGTTGTAATAATCAATTTGTTTAAATATTTCTAAACAATGTAATTTATTTATCAAATAAAAATTATTTATTTTGGAAAAATTTTTATCAATTTTTTACTTTATTAATTATTTAATAAACTTTGTGTATGAAGAATTATTCAACGGGCTGATTATTTCCTTTCAATACATTTATTACTATTATATTATATGATAACATTTATTTTTTAACTATTTAGATCTTAATAAAAATAAATCTATAATAAATAAAATAAAAAATATAAGCATAAAATTAATAGGTAGATAAATAAACTATTTACTTATCTAACTAATTTTCAAAGGTTAGTTTTCAACTTATAGCTTTATTATTTAATAAACAATATTTTCATTAATAATTACTCTTACCGTGGGTTGATTAGTTTTCTTCTTGTATATATTTATTACTATTATTAGGACTCATAACATTTACTATTCAACCTTTTTGATTTTTAAAGTTTAATAAAAAAAATTATAAATTAAATAAATTACCTACTTTCTAACTAATTTCCAATGGCTAATTTTCATCACCTCACCTTGGATCATAATGTATCCTTGTTATTTATACATGAATATTGTATGATTTTCTCACTTTATCGTGAAGATGAACCACATTGGGTGGTTTGAAACCTCCACTAAATCTTAATGATGTGATTAATCCAAAAGACATCTATCTGCAATATAGATCACAAAAATCTCACATCTAACAAATTGAGATATATCAAATTTTAATGATAAAAGTGGTAAATACGATAAGAAACCATAAGTTATATCATTTTGTTTGATTTAAATTTAAAAATTATATTAAGTTAATTGATATAATTATATTATTAGTGAAATACAATTTTTTTTTTTTATATAATTATTATTGCGAATATATTAATTAATTATATTAATATTTTAAAATATATTAAAATAAAATAAATTTATGGGAATTATGTAATTTTAAATGGTTAATTTAAAACTATATAATAATCATTTATTTATTTTAAAAACAAATAAATTCAGATTAGCATAAATAAAAAAATTATAATGTATAACTTAAAATTAAACATTAATATATATATATATATGACATGGTTTTAGGCCTTTTTTTTTAAATCGATCAATTAAATAAATTTTAGTTAATTAAAATAATAAAATAAACAATTTAATTTAATTTACTTAATATTTAAAATTTAAATACTTTTTTATTAATTATTTTATATTATATTGACATATATATTATATAATATATATGAATCAAAGATATGGAAAGTTCGGTGAAGGAGCGGTGTAAGGCGCCCTATGCAAAGGTTTCACTGGTTCTAGATCTCGCCTGATACTAAAAAAATCCAGCATGGTTTCCGCTGGTGTGGTCAGGCGGGTGCGATTCCCCGGGTGACTTTGACGGCTTAGATGCCCCTGATCGTGGCCTCTCAGCCACAGGTAAGAGTGATTTTAGGATTCACCCACTTATTTCATATATAATTATATATATATTATATCTATATAATATATATTATATAATATATATATTATATATATATATATATATATTAAATATTTCGAGTAATATATTTATTTTATTTTATTTTCATTTTTATTGGATATCAGTAAAATATTTACATCGCTACGTTTAAGAAGATAATAATATGATATTATGTTTAATAATATGTTAATATTATTGATATTATAAAAATTATGATAAACTATGGGATTATTAGTATTATAAATCTAAGGGATTAATATTAAAGGGATTATTAATATTGTAAACCCAAGATGTGTAGGGATTAATATTGTAAAACAAAGATATCACAAGGAATTATTATTTCCAACTATCGACTAAGATGTCTAGTTTATAAACCCAAGGGATTAATATTATGAAAACGAAGGGTTAACTATGGTTGATTGTTTTAGGGTTTATAATATTTATACATTAACACATTTTAAATATGGTTGACCTTTGTTGACATGGTCAACTATAGTAAACACGTGTATCATAATCAACATGACTACCATAGTGAACCATTGCGACAAACATTGTCATAATATAACAATCAATTTGATACTCAATGTAATGTTACATTACATTACAATTTATTCAATTTCCCCTCTCAACATTACAAAATTAGGGTTTAAAATTAGGAGTTTTAGTGTTTTACCGCATTTGTATATTAGGGTTTATGATATTAATCCCTTAGGTTTATATTCCCTCGAGTATACAATATTAATTGTTAGGGTGTTTACTAATAGCATTAGGGTTTAATGTTGTGATGCTTGGATGGTGCAAAAATCTATACAATATCACATTTTGACAAACATTGTCATAATGTGACAAGAAATATGACAATCACTATTGGAACCTTACATTACATTTCAATTTTTTCAACATCACATTTTGATACTGCAATAGGACTTTGTATTATGATATTTGCATGCTAGGATAATCAATCCACTGTTATATGGTGACAAACATTGCTGCAAGATGACATCAATGTTATATGGTGACAATTTAGATGATACTCATTGTTGTGATGTTACATTACATCAAAATTTATTCAATGTCACCTCTCAACATTAGAAAATTAGGGTTTATTAATCCCCTCGGTTTATAATATTAATCTCTTCATTTTATTAATTCCTTGAATTTATAAAATTAATCCCTTTGGTTTATAATCCATAGGGTTTATAATATTTATATCTTCAGTTTTTAATCCATATGGTTTATAATATTGATCCCTTAGGTTAATGTTATAGACATATTTGGGCACTACAACCCCAATCTTATATGTCGATAAACCAAGGGCTATTTAACCCCTAAAAGTTTTTTTTCATACCCTAAAGGATCATGGTCAACTGATTACATCATTGCCGAGAAGTTCCCCCTGAAAAGCCACTCAGAACTTGCCAAAATTGGACCATATTGTCTGCTCCACTGTCAAGGTGCGATGCATACTCATTCCTACACTAGCTAGGTGTGATGCATATTGAAGAGGCCTTCTGTGGGGTGCGATGAGTGAGAATGGACAAATGTCTGAGACAGTTTGCTAAGTGGATACTCATGGAATCTTCTAGAAACTTCTCCTATGACACTTACCTCTTTAAATTCACCTAGGGATGAGTAAGAGATCAAAGAAATCTCCAAGTGGAACTAAGAACTACAAATGGAATGACACTAACCAAAAACCCAGAGATGACTCACACCCTTCCAGACATCTATAAATGGATCCCTCATCTTAAAGATCTGGAGGCTGGAATTTTGTAATTTGTAAGGAAGTGCTCATAGTTTGTCTTTGAGAAGGAATATTGTATTATTGAGTGACCTTGCTTTTCATGAGGTGAAGAGGGCTTTGATGTTGGGAGGATGATGCTGGATCAAACAACCAGGTTGTAATCCTCTCTTCTATTATTAATAAAGTTCTTTGAGCTTTCCTCCATACAGTCATGTATTTGTGAATGTTTTTATTTGTAAATGCCATTGTATGCTCATTGTATTTCTGATTCATTAATGCGTATGGTATCATAAATTAATATGCTTTGATGGTGTTGTGTTACTTCATTTTTATAGGTATTCTCTAAGTAGAACGAGTAGGAGAGGAGTTGCAATATTTATCAAGGAGGAGAGAAATCAAGAAACGAGTCAAGTGGAATATCCAGGTTGGTCCCTTTGGTTCTCTCTTATCTATCATACATAGAAGAAATTGCAAATTGCTTTGATTGTTTATTTGTAGGATAGCTGCCAATCCTAGTGGGACTAGCAGATCGAAAAGACATGAGTTTTCCTGGAAATAAAATGGTGACTCGAATGGCGAGCAAATAGTTTGCTTGTTTGTTGTTGTTGTTTGCTTTATAAACTATAGATAGAGCCTGAAGTTAGCCAGATAGCCTTTGAACTACTTTTGCTATGAAATCACAAAGTAGATGAATGCTGCTTCAGTTAATCTCTGGTTTAGTTTATGAACTGAACATCTGACTTACAAGCATCTTAGATGCCCTTGTGGTAGCTCATTAACCTACCAAGATCATACCCTTGTACTTTGCTCTTAACTATCCATAATAACTCAGCTTAATCCACTGAAATTAGCTGCAAATTTGAGACAAAACCCATCTCAATTGCGCTCCCCAACCCATCGCACTGTCTCTAACTGGAAGCCATTATGCATGGCAATTCTCATGTGTAGTAGGTGAGATGCATCGCTGTTTCTGTGAAGAAGGGGTGGGATGACTGAGTAATCCTATTTCTCTCCTTGAAATTTGGGGTTTTTGTCCTTGTTTTTAGCTTTGTTTGATTGTTTTGCTGCTTATGAACAATATCTCATTACTAAAGCCTCCTTGCTTTACATAGTTTAGCCTCCATTGATAAGGATTAGTAAAGGTTTTTATGTATTTGTCCATCATTTACAATCTATTGTCGAAAAGTTACTTAAATCAAACTGTCTTTTTTTGTTAGAAAAAAGAAGTGTCATAAAGTCTTCCTTCTCTAAATAGTCAATTGAACTTTTTGTTATATATTTGATTTGATTTATTGTTATTTGAAGTTTCGAAAGAATTTTCCATTTGAAATTGAAAAGTGTCGTTTAGTCTTCCTTTCCATTTTGAAAAGAAATTGTCGAAATGCTGCTTTGAAGAAAATAGTTCAGATCTATACTTAGTTTTCCTTTTTGGCATTCCTCACATTAAGGGAATGAAAAAATACATGCATCTACACTTGCATTTAGACTGTGTGATAAAAATGATTTAGGAAAAGTGCATTTAGTGTGTGCTCTTTGCTCTTTGGTTGAAAGAATCGTAATCTTCCTTCCTTAGTAGCTAGGATTTTCATTGCTAAAAATAAACAACGATTGTTTATCATTTTAGATTGCATATTTAGGAATTTTACATCTACATCATGTGTTGAACCTTGAAAGGCAAACTTCTAAACAAGATCAACTCTAAAATAAATCTCAATGAACTTAACAACGCTTTGGAACCTAACGCAACACATCTAGAGGTCTACGCTAGAGACGTGTTCCGGAGTCCTAAAATCTAGTAACTATCATTTTCATTGAAGGTTGGGTGACTCCTCCTCTTTGATATGACAAGTGCTAACATAGACTTGTGATCCCCATAACATCGAGTATATATTGGGAGACCACAATAGGCTTACATCCTTTATCCATAGGAAGCCATGTCTGCTGCCCTATCAATCACAATGCACTAAACACAACATTCAGGAAGATTGACCACCATGCATAAGTCCTTGTTAATTTCCCCCTAATTTGCCACCAAGGTGTATATTGTAGTTTTGAAATTGGTTTGGTAATCCCTCTATCTAAATCTCCAGAGTAGTCACTTTCATTTCTTTTCGAGTCCTTAAAAGAAAAGGTCCATCTGAGCACTTGTCACTTCAAGCTCATTAAAAATCAAAGGGGGCTAGAGTCATCTTTAAATTTTTCTCGAATCTTAAAAATTGAAAAAGAAAAGTTGTGTCAAAGCATCATTGAAATTTATTAAATTCGGAATAACAACACTTTCCCTTTAATTTTGAGTTGATCAAGTAATTCGCAATCGTGGAAGAAAGTCAATCAAAATCCCATCGTTCGCGGAGATTAGCGAGTCAACCATCTTTGACTCCATAAATGAAACCATTCCAGGGAAAAACGGTCTCATTTAACTGAGTCCAATTCTCCTGGTTTATTTGAAACTTGTGTTTCAATAGCATCAGAGGCTACAGTTACTCCTATCATTTATGGTACCTCTTCCTCTACAGAAGAAGTTCCATAGTTACAAGAGGAAATTAGAACTGATCCTAGTGTAACGGTAGACACTTCCATACCTGAAGCAGTTCAAATAAGAGTTGATCTAGAGGCTGAAGTTCATTCATCTAAACATCTAGAAGTTGAAATCCAGAATTCAGATAGTGTCACCCCTCCATTATCTATCACTGCAGAAGTTATACCTTCTTCGGCTCCAGAAATATTTTATGGACCTAACGATCTACCTCTTCCACCTGGATTGATTGCTATAGAAGAGATAGTAGATGATATTCCATCCAATACCCCATTACAGTTTGGAACTAGGATCCACTTGTATCCTTCTACCCCTGAAGTTAGTTATTTTAATTATCCTTCATTGCAAGTTCATGTCAAATTGATAGGAAATATTTTGGATAGACTAAATATGTAGGAGAAACCATCAACTTCTAAGACTGTGTCATCTGATACAGCCACAACAAAACTTTCTGTTTCTATTCCTACAATGTTTGCTGGTATACCATCTATCCCAACTAGTTATCAATCATTAGATGGAGTCCACTCAGGCACTGTTTCGACCACATGGTCTATTCCTATTTGTTCATTCGAAATCCTATCTAGCATTTCTTATGTTGAAACTCAGCAAATTGAACCTACATGCCAGTATCAATTTGGGTTGTCCAGTCTTCAAAGATCGATATATCCGTTGAGCACTAGATTGACGCCATGTAGAGGGCAGTATGCCTTTTGATTGTTCCCTCCTAGAGAACAACCATATGAGAGTTCACAACAAAATTCAGGTGATATTGGAATTACATCCAGTGGTTGGGTACCAATACTGCCTCAACAACCAAGCGTTGTATATTCAATGCAACCAAGCCAACCTGTGTCGAATATTCTCACTACACCTGCTATTGTGACTGTGTTGCAATTACAAGAACTGCCTATTGTATGTCAACCACAAGTCTCACAGGTTGGAATACAACAACCTCTTGCCTCTACGGCTCAATCACAACCTCAAGTTAGTGCTTCCGTAACTAGAACGACTCAGGCTTAGACGGGTATTATCACTCAACATCTTGTTCAATCATCGAGTATTTGGCAACAACAAATGGTCCAATAACTATGGCTGGTATAGTATCAAAAACCACAATTCCAACAAACTTACCGAGGACCTGAGGAGCAAGGCTTTGTAGGTCATGGACAACCACATTTTCAAAATGGTTATCAACAAAGATACTATAATGGTTATGTCCATTAATCCTATCAAAGTTACCAGCATTAGATACATTATGCTGGTATGCAAAGGCCAACTGCTCAGGTGATTCCATCTTATCCTGGGTATGCTTCACTGAGCCTAAATCAAAAGTTGCCTTTTGTAGCAACTCTAAAATTACCAAATTTGAATCGGTTAATGAATGGTCCAATTGCATACGCCCCTTGGTGGCCAGAAATTCCTCATAAACTTTCCTCCAATATTCCTAAATTTAATGGAAATCTAAGTGAAGATCCATCGAATCACGTAATGACTTTTCATTTGTGGTGTTCATCTAACACCCTAAATGATAATTCAATTAGGCTTCGCCTTTTTCAGAGAACGCTAACTGGTCCGGCAACAAAATGGTATATTGAATTTCCTAGAGCTTCATTTGATAACTTCAACACCCTTGCCACTACTTTTTTAACCCACTTTCAATTACCCATAAGGTATGAAACGGGGATGGAACTCCTTACAAACTTCAGAAAGACAAAAACCACTCACATATTTGATGATATTCACGAGTGGCGATGTCCTTGACAGATGGTAAATGTGTATGTTCCTGATTAGCTTTTAGTTGAGTGGTTTATTAAGTCCTTATTACTGTCCATAACTGAGGACTGGCAAAAGGAGGAATTGTCACCGAAGAGCAAGTCATTGCTCATGCCCAATATTTATACTTGATCCATACTCTGTCTAGCACACTCTATGACAAAATTCCTAACGCTCCCAAACCAAAATTTTCCATTCCCCCTCCTCCTAAATCAAACAGGGACTCTCACGCTTGCAATGGCGTAATTGGTACCTCAAGCATGCAAACCACAGGGGCTCCATCAAGTAAAGCCCTTGCAGTTTCTAGTCAAAAATCAAATGACAAACCTCTTGCCTCAGAGATTAACTCCATGTCATCTAACAAAGGCAAGAATCCAAAGCAACTAGGGGGCAAGAAGAAAGGGAAAAATAATAAGAAGAAACAGGAGAATTCACCTCCTGAAAAATCTTCTTAAAACCCTGCGAGGCAAAAAAAACCTCATCCACCATGTTTCATATGTGATGAGGACCATTTCACAAAAAAATTTCCACATTGAGATGAGGTTACAAACTTTTTAAAAGCTTGAACTACCTCAATGGTGTTGATTGATCCGTTTCCAAACCCAAAAACTAATCTGGTTTCTGTCGATCATGCTTCCACATCGCAGGTGCTTATGTTATCCATCTCGAAACAACAAAATGATACTTTGACATCGAAAAGGAATAAAGATTATGGAAATCCACAGTCATTGAAAAACAAGGCTACAAATCAACCCAGTAGTTCAATGACAACTTCACCAGAAGTTGTTTCTGAATTAACTATAAAGCCGCCGAAGGGAGTAGTACATAACTCGACATTTAATCCTCATGCTCAAGCAACACAGAGTTATAACATAGTGGAGGATATAGCTCAATCGCCATCCGTTATGTCAACCCTTGAGGTAGTGCAAAATTGCCCCTCCTAAAAGCATGCTTTGTTATCAGCAATAGGTGGGATTGATCCAACAGATTCCAATCTTGTGGCCTTTAATGATAAAGGATATGAACCTCAATTACCAGCCCAACTCGCTTTCCTTATCCAGGTAAAAGCCCTCAATAAAACTGTTCATTGAAAAATCATTGATGAGGGGGCATCTACCTGCATTATGTCAATGAGTTGCTGGAAAACTTTAGGTTCACCACCCTTGTCACGATCATCAATGACATTAAAATCATTCGATGGAAGAACATACGCGCCATATGGGATTTTAAGTAACTTTCAAGTAGAACTGGGGGGCAAGACAGTAGAAATTGAGGTCGAAGTCATTGATAGAAACCTTGACTACAATATCTTGCTGGGAAGGCCATGGCTCTATGCTATGGTTGTTGTTGTGTCTACATATTTTAGAAAGATTTCATTTCCCTTCCAAGGTGGAATTACAATCCTTGACCAACTAACCTTTTTCCCCAACAGTTCATAAGCTACTTGAATAATTTCATTGATCCATGGAAGTTCTCAATCGCTTTAAAATATCGAAGTAGGTCTCCTAAAAGACCCTTCCCTAATGGGTACTTTTTCCCACCTACCTCCAAGCAATCTGGCAGAAGTGGCCACAGTGGAAACTTGTCATATGATATCTTCTACATCATCCAAGATTAAGAAGAACTCTGACTATTTTGAAAGTGTGGATCAACGCGAGGTGTTGCTCCCAAGCCCCATTGAATCTTTGTAGCAATCAATTTTCTAGGCCTGGGTGGCGAACCCAAATCAACACTCACTAAGTGTTTGAATAGATAGGTCTCTACAGTATGGTACCTCTTATAATACTTGGTCTAGTATACATTCTACAGATGAAGGAATCATTCAGTCGATGATGATAGGAGAGACGTCGTGGGATGATTACCACCATCATTCCCGCCTTCAAGATAACGATGAAGATTATTCGAGTGACCTTAATCATCCTTCAGTTTTTGATTTTCTATCAAATACTATAAATAAAATGGATTCCAAGTGAAATCTATTCAATATTGAGGAAACTATCGCCATCAATATCTTGACCAAACCTAATGTTGTAGAGAATATTCATGTTGGCAAATCGTATTCTCCTTCAGAACTGGAAATATACTGTGCCCTCTTTCGCGAATTTAGAGATGTCTTCACTTGGTCATATGAATAAATTCCAAGCATTGACTCGAGCATTGTTGAACATGAAATCAATATGTATCCAGATGTCAAACCAATATGACAATGGCTTTGACCCGTTCACCCAAAGAAAGTCGCTTCCATTAAAACAGAAGTTGAAAAACTTTTGCATGTTGGCTTCATTTACCCCGTTCCTCTCAGTGATTGGGTATTGAATATTGTCCCTATGATGAAGAAGCAAGGAATGATTAGAGTGTGCATCGATTATAGGGATGTAAATCAAGCGTGTCCAAAGGACAATTACCCTACACCCTTCATTGACCAGATAATTGATGAATGTGCTAGATGCGAAATCTTTTCATTCATGGATGGATTTTCTGGATACAACCAAATCGATATCCACCCAGAGGACTAGTCAAAGACTGCAATTATATGTCCATGGGGTACGTTTGCATACCGTAAACTACCTTTCGGTTTGAGGAATGTAGGGGAAACTTTTTATAGGGCAATGAACTATGCCTTCCATGACATCAAGCACATTGTTCAACCATATCTCGATGATCTACCAGTTCATTCATAAAAGCAGACTCACCATCCACAACATTTTAGAGCCATATTTCTATGTTGCTGACACTACAAGATACGACTCAATCCACACAAGTATGTGTTTTGTGTTGGTTATGGTCGATTACTTGGTTTCGTAGTTTCTATGGGCAGAATTTGACTCGACCCATGTAAGGTTTAGGCAATCCTTGACATGCCTCCACCTTAAAATTTTCTTTAGATTCAGAAACTCCAAGGGAGAGAAAACTTTCTAAGGAGGTTCATTCCAAATTATGCTGAACTTGCTAAAGGTTATATGCGTCTTTTGAAAAAAGAAGTAGCCTTCAATTGGGATCATGTTTAATAAACTTCCTTTGATGCTTTAAAAGGTTCCCTAGTAAAAGCATCATTAATGTATGCTCCTGACTATCAAAAAGACTTTAACTAGTATCTTGCCGCTATAAATACAACCATCGCCATGGTTTTATTACAAGAAGACAATGGAATAGAACATCCTGTGTATTATTTAAGCCACAACTTAAATGATACAGAAAACAAGTACTCCTCTGTTAAAAAGCTGGCCTTAGCAGCTGTTCAAGCAGTATAGAGATTTCAAGACTATATTCTCTTTCGCAAAAGCACCGTCTTGTCAAATTGCAACCCTATGACCTACATTCTGTCGTGTCATTTACTAGGGGGCAAATATTCCAAATGGATAGCCATTTTGCAAGAGTTTGATCTGGAATTCACCAAATTCAAATCATAGAAATCTCTCATCTTTGTGGAGTTACTTTGTGACCTACCATCATCGTCCAATGATTTAACATCTAAAGCATCAATCGTGGATGAAACTTTGTTTCTCATATCATCAAGCGATCCTTGGTATAGAGATATACTGATCTATATCCAAACCCAAACCTTTAGGCTTAATACCTCTCACTCTGAACAACAGTATATTCAATACCAAGCCAAAGACTACATGATCGTCGGTGATGCACTTTATCGTCATGGTATTGATACAGCCTGCGAAGGTGCCTCATGCATGAGGAGGCCAAAAAAGCCCTAAATGACTGTCATTTAGGTGTGTGTGGGGGGCATCTATCTAGTTACACTATTGCACAAAAGATCTTACGAGCTAGTTACTTCTGGGCCACTATATTCAAAGATTGTATAATTGCAATAAGAAGTTCCCATGCTTGTCAGATATTTGATCGCAAAACTAGATTACCACTTGCACCACTGCATCTAGTAGTTATTATTGGGCCATTCACTAAATAGGGCATAGATTTCATGACATGTAACCCCACCTTGGCTGGGGAGCATGGGTATATTATAGTTGTAGTTGACTATTTTACAAAATGGGATAAGGCGATGCCTACATTAAACAACAACAACAAAATGACTACTCTTTTCTTTTTCAATCGTTTAGTCTCTAGATTTGGTGTTCCACAAGCTATAGTCGCAGATCATGAATCACATTTTTGTAATCACATGATGGTTGGATTAACTAACAAATCAGGACTGTCCCGCAATAGTTCTACTCCATATTATCTGTAGGCTAACGGACAATTTGAGGCAATCAATAAAGTCCTTAAGCGCATGTTGTAGAGAATGGTTGGAGTCCACAAATGGAATTGGCATTTAATCTTGTACTTAGCCCTGTCAGAATATAGGACTTCGGTGAGAAATGCGATCAAATTTACACCATTCTAGTTGGTGTATGGTTTAGAAGCTGTCTTACCAATTCAGTGCAAAATTTCATCTCTCAAGCTTGCCATTGATCTGCTTCCCGAAACTTTGGAGGAAGAGGCTCATTTCTTGGAACTAATCCACTTGGATGAAACCCATCGTGATGCCATGGCGGCTAACGAAGCTCATAAGAAACATGTCAAGGCACAATTTAACAAAAATGTTAAGCCTCGTGTATTTTCAAAAAGTGACCTAGTCTTGCTTTACGATCATGACTCTGATAAATTGGGAGTAGGTAAGTTCAAACCATTATGGATGGGCCCCTACATTGTCAAATAAGTATTGACAAAAGGAGCTTACGAGCTGGTTGATTATGATGGGATTCCATTGTCGCAACCCCAAAACGGGTTGTATCTTAAACGTTACTATGCTTGATTAAGTGTAGTAATCTCTTTATTTTGTTACATTTCTTTTTCCTTTATAGTTGTCATTTTGGTTAGGTAATCCACTTCGCTTTTGTTGCAGATGGAAAAAATTTTGGAACCATCTGTTGGGTACGCCGGTGGAGCTAGTCATAGTACATGGAACCTATCTTCTGCGGCCAGGGCCATTTTTTCTCCAAGCAGCGAGTTAGTGAGCTTCAGGAGGATATGTATTGGTTGATGAACGAACACCATCACTGAGTATAGTGCATTTATTGAACTTCTCTTTGATACCATTTCGTGTGGCATATGCTGACTTATTGTCAAGCTAGACTCGCAACTCATCATCCTATAGCTTACTGGCATTTATTCCGTTTGGAACCCAACTATTTATCGTATGTTCATAAGAGTCGTGATTTTGGAAAGACAGTTTGATTCCATTCAATATCAATACATTTCCAGAAACTTAAACACATTAACTGATTCATTAGCAAACTATGTGTTGGATAGACATTTGCAACATTTGTAAAGAAATCATTTACATTAACATTTGCATATGGATTGCATAACTTAACCAAAATAAAAGTCCAAAAATAAAAAATATAGAACTATTTACAATTTTTACAAAATTCTTCGTGCCCAAGACAAAATCGGTCTTGTGACCAAGAAACTCAAAAATTAATGCAGAAAAAGCATCCTAAACTAATGATTCCAGTGATAACATGTCACCGCCTATGCGATCATACGTAAGAGCCTAGTCCATCGACTCGGCAAGCCAGTAGTATGGTGTTGTAACCTCAGAGGTAACTCATTGGTCCTCACATCCTGAATACCAAGAGTGAGACCCTCGATCTGATCCTGCAGCACTGTCAGGGTCTTCGCTACGTCCAGATCATGAAGGACAACCCTCCCTACAACCTCTTCTGTTGGAACATTAGCTGTTGCCCTTGGGTGTGCTGCTAATCACACTGGCCCAATATCTGCACAAGTATATGAGTTAGATTACTATTGATAACTTTTAAAGACACAAAAACATTATAAAACTGATAAATATAGATATGGTCAAATCATTTTACCCATAGCACTCGACAATTCGCCAGCTGGTAATGCCAAATCTGGGTCGCCTCAGAAATCTATCCCAACGTATGGATACTCCACAAACACCATCTCCTGAGGGTCAAACCATTCAAAGAAGGTATAAGAGAAGAAAGTATGAGATTGACCAACATGTCTGGCCATAAGATTAACCCACCTCTGCATCTGTGGCTCCCTCGGTGCTGGCAATCCTACTGAAATGTACTGAGGCTGCATTAGTGGAATCCTCTCCAAGGCAAAAGCTGTCAAGATGTAACCGTAGCAAAAATCCTTAGATCTTCCATTCTTTACCTTAGAGAGTTGTTATTTTATGACTGTAAGTACCACCTCACACCAGTTGAACACCTTCGATTCCAGGCATTCCAAGGCATACTGCATGTAAGATCTGTTTGCAAAATGAAGAGTCGCGCTACCAGCCAATCTAGAAAAGATAAATAAAATGGTCATCAAGGACTGATTAGTGACATCCCAGATATTGATCTTGCCATCTCTACTGGGTTGAGATCCATCTCTACAAAACTGGTGGATGTAATCTCTCACAGATTCGCCTCCACGAGCAGATCCTAATAGTGAAAGAGGGGCGCCATGCCTTGATAACCCTGTTAGAAAGTAGATATCCTCGACTATAAGTGGAATAGATTCTCCTCTGATCTGGAATACCTGGTTGATCAGATCCCAAGCATCGAGAAAATACTACAAAAAACTTATTTGTTACCTCATGCTAGATATACAAAAGAATTTGAGAAAGCAACAGTTTCATAATGCATTAACTATGCCTTGGTCATGTAAGGCAATCATGTCCTCTTCTTCATGTTCACATTCACACCACGTGACGACCATATTGATCCAACAAATAACCAAAACACAGACACAAGATGAATTAGGATCCAATTTTGAGCAAAAACAAGCAAACATTTGGTGAAAATTCACTCTATAAAGATGCCCTTTTGTGCCCATCACACCCTGCCTTTGAGCAAGGTTGGATGCATACTGACTGGCCAGTTGGTAGCTCAATATTAATTGCACCTTTCGATACTGGAAAGGTGTGATGATTGGGGAATGAAATATTCAAACCCCAAGGGCCCGAAAATGTGAGAAGACATTCCCAAAACCAAAGGAGGATGGAATGGAAATGAAGAGCTTAGGGTTAGCTCTTACCTGGTCATGATAGTGCAGAGAATAGTCCACCTGATCTCCTGAAAATGACTGGTATAATTTGAGTGGGAAAACCACTCCAGAATTCCAAATCCCAAATTTGAAATAGATGATGAAAATGAAAGGTAAAACTACTTTGATGATTACTATTCACGTACTTCAAGCAAAATGCTAGTTTTAACTCATTTTTTGTTCATATATATGTATTCCTAATCAGTTTGATGGAGTGATTGAGCAGTTTGAACGACCGATGAAAGAATATGATGTGCTAATCAGCGAATTAAAAATTTTGACCACAACAAGAGCAATGTTATCGCATCGTTCAAGCTCGTTAAAAAATTAACCTACCACTGAGCATATGTTCCCCCAGAGTTCAAGCTCGTTAAAAAATAAACCCACCTTTGGTAAATAAATTTTGTGATCGTCATAATGTCAGCTTTTTGAGCCTTGGTTGTGTTCCTTCAATCACCTTCATTCTTTTGGCCGATTATACGCTTCCACTTGATTATTTACCCTTTTGAGGAATAGCTACGACGAGTGGTCTTGTTAGCTAGCCTCTTCACATCACCATGTTTTGAGAAGTTCCAAGCTGACCCAGAACCAATTGCTACACTAATCACCACTCGTTCCTCAAAAAATGAGTCCACTTTAAACACTTCTCAGACTTGTTAAATACGAAAATATTATCAAGCAATTGGCCTCTCTAGCTCGCTAAAATGATTGGAAGTGCCATCCCTCGTACATATTTTAATATTTTTGGACCTGAGGGATTACCCCACAAAAAGATCAAGCGCTTGTTTTTTGGGCTCGCTAAAGTGATCGAAAAATCATGCCTTACGTATTATTTTATACTTTTTCAGACTTAAGGGATTATGCTACGAAAAAGGACTGCTGGAGTTTCCTTTTCACCCCTTTTCAAACTCTCTAAACATGAAAAGGACTGAGTTATCCTTGTCGTTAAACTCGTTAAAACAATAGCGACAAACTTGTCTACCCAGACAAGAATGAGTTTCACTGTTGCTAGGCTCGCTAAAACATAGCGACAGGTTTGTCCGAAGGGAAAATTATAGAACAAGCATGTGTTATCCTCCTCACGCTTGACAAAAATAAAGAGGTACTAGTTAGAAATGACTCAGGAAAAAGGGAAGAAAACTTAAATAATTTTATTAGTAGGAGGTCGCTCTTGAACATGACACTTTCACTCCATCACCATGATTGAGTCGGGTTATGCTATTCTGTTCACTAGTCATATCACCGTTGGTTATCGTACCATCCATATTTTGGGGTTAATGCTACCAATCCGTCTCAGTGTCCCCGATATGTTCAATAGAATCCATTCAGAGAATTCTCCATCCAGTTAACACCTTATCCACTGCAATACCTTCACCTTCCATTTTTCATGACTGCCATTCCTAAACCTTGTATCATCATATCGTTTTCACCTCCAGAAAATCATTTGCTTCGTTTCGTGTCGTTGATGTGGGATACATTAAGGCCCTCCTACGATAGGTCACTTCTTGTTGACATCAGTTCATTATCAAAGAAATTGACTTAGAAACAACCCTTTCAGTACTCTGAAGCTTGCATGCCTCAATGGCAAGTTTCTCACTTCCGCCAATAGGTTTACATAAATAGCCTTCGACCGAGAGATTTTGTGTGGTGTTCGATGTTGGATCATATATTCACACCACGTAAATTGTACTGTAGTACCTTGAGGGTCATTATCATTATCGGTGATTCCTCTCACGCCTGTTAACAACTTACAATATTGGCTCGTAAGCAGGCGATGCCTTTCCATGTTCAACTTCAAGACATCTTTTCACATGGATCGACTTGTATATTGGGCAAAGATTGAACGAATTTGAAGACCCTGGATCTATTTTCATCCATCCGGGCTATGATATATTCAGGAATACAAAGACATCAAATGTACACAGAGGCTACACAGATGATCATCCAAGCTAAGGGATGAGGACTCTACATATAAAAAATCACCAGTCTGCAATAACAGATGATTATCTGTTCCATGTTCATGAAAATGAATTTATAGAGCTGAGCATGGGAATGCCCGCCTCAGCTGGATCATGGAAAATCATATTACGATGATGTATTGTATTGTATCTTACACAGGTCACTTTCTAGTTCGAATACCTCGAATCCTCATGATAAAGCATTTCACTCGACATCTAAAGATTTACGACTTCATGGTTTAGGGGGCAATTGTTATAGACATATTTGGGCATTGCAACCCCAATCTTATATGTCGATAAACTAAGGGCTCTTTAAACCCTAAAAGTGTTGTTTCATACCCTAAAGGATCATGGTCAAATGATTACGTCATTTCCCAGAAGTTCCACCTGAAAAACCACTCAAAACTAGCCAAAACTAAACCATACTAACTGCTCCACTGTCAAGGTGTGATGCATATTGACTCCTACACTAGCTAGGTGTGATGCATACTGGAGAGGCATTCTGTGGGGTGTGATGAGCGAGAATGGACAAATTTTTGAAACAGTTTGCTAAGTGGATACACATGGAATCTTATAGAAACTTCTCTTATGACACTTGCCTCTCTGAATTCACCCAGGGATGAGTAAGAGATCCAAAAAATCTCCAAGTGGAACTAAGAACTACAAGTGGAATTACACTAATACAAAAACTAGAGATGACTCACACCCTTGCAGACATCTATAAGTGGAATTTTGTAATTTGTAAGGAAGTGCTAATAGTTTGTCTTTGAGAAGGAACATTGTATTGTTGGGTGATCTTGCTTTTCATGAGGTGAAGAGGGATTTGATGCTGGGAGGATGATGTTGGATCAGACAGCTGGGTTGTAATCCTCTCTTCTATTATTAATAAATTTCTTTGAGTTTTCCTCCATAAAATCGTGTATTTGTGAATGTTGTTATTTGTAAATGCCATTGTATGCTCATTGTATTTCTGATTCTGCAGTGCTTATGATATCATAGATCGAGATGCTTTGATGGTGTTGTGTTACTTCGTTTCTACAGGTATTCTCTAAGCGGGATGAGTAGGAGAGGAGTTGCAAGCTCTGTCAAGGAGGAAAGAAATCAAGCAAGGAGTCAAGCGGAAGATCCAGGTTGGTCCCTTTGCTTCTCTCTTATCTATCATACATAGAGGAAATCACAAATTTCTTTGATTGTTTGTTTCTATGATAGCTGACAATCCTAGTGGGACTAGCAGATTGAAAAGACACTAGTTTTCTCGGAAACAGTTAAGTATCCCCTTGGGTTTATAATAACAATAGCGTCTAATGTTGTAATGCTTGCATTGTTGCATTACTATATTTGGGCTTGCAATGTTAGGTTAAATATTAGGATTTGTAATATTGGGATTAATATTATGGTTATAATATTGGGTTTAATGTTACGATTTATAATTTTGGTTTTATATTGTGAGGGTTTATAATATCTGGTATAAGATTAGGGTTTGATGTTATGATGTTTGAAAGTTGCAAAAACATATGCAATGCTGCATTGTGACAAACATTGTCACAATGTTACAAGCAATATCAAAATCATTGTTGGAACCTTACATCAAATTACAAATTTTTCAAATTCACATAACGAAACTACAATAGGGCTTCGTTTGTGAAGTTTGCATGGTATAAAAATCAATCCAACATCACATTGTGACAAATATTATTGCAAGATGACAATTAATTTCATACTCATTGTCACAATACATTACATTGCAATTTATTTAATGTCACCTCTTAGTATTAGAAACTTGGGGTTTATTAATCCCTTAGGTCTATTAATTCCTTGTTTTTATAATATTAATCTATTGGGTTTATAATCCCTAGGTTTTATAGTATTAATCCCTCGGTGTTTTAATCCCTATGGTTTATAATACTAATCCAGTGGGCTTACTAAAAACAATAAGGTCTAATGTTTTGGTGTTTGAATGGTGTGAAAGTCTATCCCACATTGCATTGTGAAAAATATTATCGCAATGTGACAAGCAATATCATAATCATTATTGGAACCTTAAATTACATTACAATTTTTTCAACATCATATTGAAACACTATAATAGGGCTTTGTATTGTGATATTTCCATGCTACAAAAAAAAAATCCAACGTCAAATTGTGACAAACATTGTCGCAATATGACAATTAATTTGATATTTTTGCAATGTTACATTACATCATAAATTTTTTGATGCCACCTCTCAAAATTAAATAATTTAGGTTTATTAATCCCTTGGGTTTATAATATTTATTCTTTCATTTTCAAATCCCTAGGGATTATAATATTTATCCCTTGGGTTTATAATGACGTTAGGGTTCAATGTTGTGACATTTGAATGGTGCATAAATCTATCCAACACCGCATTGTCTCAAATAGTGTCACAATGTGACAAGCAATATGGCAATCATTATTAGAACCTTACATTTCATTACAATTTTCAACATCACATTGCGACACCACAAAAGGACCTCGTATTGTGATGTTTGCATGGTACAAAAATCAATTCAATGTCACATTATGACAAACATTCTTACAATACTAAAATTAATCTGATACTCCTTATCGCAAAGTTACATTCTTTGCAATTTATTCAATGTCACCTCTCAAAATTAGGAAAATAGGGTTTATTAATACCATGGGATTATTAATTCCTTGTGTGTATTATATTAATCCCCTGAGTTTATAAGACTAATCCATTGGGTTTTTATTCCCTGTGGTTTATAATATCAATCCCTTGGGTTTATAAAAATATTAAGGTTTAATGTTGTCATGTTTAAATGGTGTAGAAATCTATCCAATGTTGGATTCTTACATTTGAACAGTGTGGAAATGCATCCAATGTTTATAATATTAATATCTTGTGCTTATTAATTCTTTGGGTTTGTAATATTAATCCCCTGGGTTTTTAATCCCTGGGGTTTATAATATTAATCCATTGGGTTTATAATAACATTAGGTTTAATGTTGTGACATTTGAATAGTGTAAAAATCTATTCAACATCGCATTATGATAAATGTTTTCACAACATGACAAATAATTTCATACTCGTTGTCACAATGTTACATTAAGTTGCAATTTATTCAATGTCACGTCTCAAAAGTACAAAATTAGGGTTTATTTATTCCTTGTGATTATAAAATTAAGCCCTTGGGCTTATAATCCATAGGGTTAATAATATTAATCCATTAGGTTGTTATAATAACATTAGGTTTAATGTTGTAACATTTGAATGGTGTGGAAATCCTTCCAATGTCACACTGTGACAAACATTGTCACAATGTGACAAGAAATATGACAATCATTGTTGGAATCTTACATTTCATCGCAATTTTTAAATGTCGCATTGGGATGCTACAAAAGGACTTCGTATTGTGGTGTTTGAATGATACAAAAATCAATTCAATGTAGTATTGTGACAAACATTGTCACAACTTGACAAATACTTTGATACCTCTTGTCATGATGTTACATTAGGTTGCAATTTATTCAATGTAACCTCTCAAAATTACAAAATTAGGGTTTATTAATTCCTTGTTTTATAAAACTATTCTCTTGAGTTTATAATCCCTAGGGTTAATAATGTTAATCCCCTGTGTTTTTATTCCCTATGGTTTATAGTATCGATCCCTTGGATTTACTAATCCTTTTGGTTTATAATAACATTAGGGTTTAATCTTGTGATGTTTTAATAGTGTAGAAATCTATCCAATATCAAAGTATGACTAACATTGTCACAATGTGACAAACAATATGACAATCATTGTTGGAACCTCACATTACCTTGCAATTTTTTGAACATCACATTGTGACGCCACAATAGGGCTTGTATTGTGACATTTGCATGGTACAAAAATCAATCCAATGTCGGATTATGAGAAGCATTGTCAAAAGATGAAAATTAATTTGATGTTAATTGTTGCAATGATACATTACATTTTACTTTATTCAACGTTGCCTCTCAACATTACAAAATTAGGCACTATTAATGCTTTGTGTTTATTAATTCTTTGGGTTTTTAATATTAAGCCCTTGGGTTTATAATCCCCCCCGTTTATAATATTAATCCTTTCATTTTATAAAAATGTTAGGGTTTAATGTTGTGACATTTTGATGGTGCAAAAATCTATCGAGTATTGCATAGTCACAAACATTGTTGTAATGTGATAATCAATATGACAATAATTGTTGGAACCTTACATTACATTGCATTTTTCTCAACTTCACATTACGACACTAAAATAGAGCTTTGTATTTTGATATTTGCATGGTACAAACATCAATCCAACGTCGTATTGTTGCAAGATGACAATTAATTTAATACTCATTGTCACAATGTTACATTACTTGTTCAATATCACCTCTAAACATTACAAAATTAGGATTTATTAATCCATTGGGTTCTTAATATTAATCCCTTGGGTTTATTAATTCCTTTGGTTTATAACGTTAATCCATTCGGTTTTAAAATCGTGGGGTTTATAATATTAATCCCTTAAGTTTATTAATCCCTTGGGTTGATAACATTAAAATCGTTTCTTTCATTAATCACTCGTGTTTACAATATTGATCCCTTAGTTTTGTTAGTCACTTGGGTTTATAACATTAATCCATTGGGTTTATTAATCCCTAATGTTTTTAATCGCTAGGGTTTATAATATTAATAATTCATTGGGTTTATTAATACCTTGGGGTTGTAATATCAATCCCTTGGGTTTATTAATATCCATGGTCTATAATATTAATTCATTTCATTTTGAATCCCTTTAGTTTTTAATATGGATAATCCGTTGGGTTTATAACACTCATCCCTTGGGTTTATTGATGCCTTAGATTTATAATATCTATTGAATGGTTTTATAATATTATTTATGAACAAAATAGTCACTTGAATTTATAATCCCTTGGGTTTAAAATATCAATCCATTATGCTCATAATATTGATCCGTTTATGAACAATGTAGTCACTTGTGCTTGTAATCCCTTGGGTTTATAATATTGATCCCTTTACGAACAATATAATCACCTGGGTTTACAATCCCTTAGCTTATAAATCCTTTGGGTTTATAATATTAAATCCCTTGTGTTTATAATCCCTTGGGTTTATAATCCCTAGGGTTTATAATATTAACACCTTGGGGTTATAATATTTTGAGTTTAAAATATTAATCCCTTCGGTGTTTAATCCCTATGGTACATAATATTGATCCCTTGGATTTATGGTTTTAATTTGTTGGGTTTATTATATTAATCCCTTGGATTTATTAATTTATTGTCTTTATAATATTAGTCCCTTAGGCTTATAATCCATAGGGTTTAGAATATTAAACCATTGGATTTATAATATTAATACATTGTTTTTCTTAATCCTCTGGGTTTATAATATTAATAATTCATTGGGTTCATTACTCCTTCATGTTTACAATATTAGTGTTTATAAAATTAATCCTAAGGTTAAATATTAGTCCTTTATGCTTATAATCCCTTGGGATTATAAATATTAATCTTAGTGTTTATAATGCTAGGGTTTAATATAATCCTAGGGTTTTAGTTAATCCTTTGGGTTTATAATATCAATTATCCCTTGGGTTTATTAATCCCTTAGGTTTATAACATCAAAAATCCCTTGGGTTTATTAATTCCTTGACTTTATAATATTAAAGTCATGGGTTTATAATATTGATCCCTTGGGTTTATTAATCCCCTTAGGTTATAATATTAATCCCTTGGGTTTTTTAATTACTTAGTTTTATAATAGTAATAATCTCTAACGTTTATTAATCCCATGATTTTATAATATTATTAATCCCTTGGATTTATAATATTAATCATAATACGTATAGTATAATATTTGTGTTTAAAATCTTAGAGTTTAAAATATTAATCCTATGGTTTAATAATAATCTGAGAGTTTGTATTCCTATAGTTTAATATTAATGCTATGGTTTATAATATTTATCCACTCAGTTTGTATTAATTCATTGGGTTTATAATCCATTCGGTTTATGATAATAATAATCTCTTGGGTTTATTAAACCCCTAGATTTTTTACATTGATCATAAGTGTTTTTAATATTAATCCCTTGAGTTTATTAGTCCCTTAAGTTTATAATATTAATCCGTAAGGTTTATAATATTAATAATCCATTGGATTTATAATATCGATAATCTGTTGGGTCTATTAATCTGTTGGGATTATACTATCAATAATCCATTGGGTTTATTAATAGCTTTTGGTTTTCAATATTAAACCACTCGGTTTATAATATTTGAGATTATAATTTTGATGGGCTTACATTCCTACAATTTAATATTAACCCTTTTATTTACAATATTAATCTCTTGGGCTTATAATCCCTTAGCTTTATAATATAATCCTTCTGTTTATTGGTTTTATATATTAGTAATTCTTGTATTTGTTATCTTAAGGTTATAAATTAATCCCTTAAGATAATAATATTATCTTTGGGTTTGTTGATTTCTTGAATTTCTTAAATCCCTTGGATTTAAATATTAATAACTAATTTATAAATATTTATTTTTTAGCTTTAATATAGTCTTTAGATTTTTTATTCCTTTAATGGGTAATATAAGTAATATTGTTATATTATAATAATTAGTATTATAAATTATTATAATAATTCTATATTTATTACCATCAATATTAATATTAATATTATATCAATATGGTTGTGCACATAGTTGCAACCACATTTGTTAAATATAATAAATATGGTTGTGATATTTTCGATAATGAAATGTGTTGAAAATACACATAGGTATATAAAAATTATTTTAACGCAAAGGTGTCTTTGTTTCATTTCATCTCGATAGCAAAGTTGGTCACTTTATTTGTAAGTACTTGATGATGGTGGAGATAATTGTGGTTATATATTCATAAGATCTTAAGAAGAACATACTCGGAAGTAGCACGTTTGGTAGAATAATACGTTGAATTGTGGTTTTCCATGGTAGAAATAGAACTCACTTCGGTGAAACTTCACATTTTCTTGGATTCTTATAAATCATATTTTCTTAAACTTGTATGGCTTGGATCTTGGTACTAGTTTACGAGTTTTATTTTTTAAAGTGTGAAAATCTATAATAATTCAATTGTCAAATAAGCAGTGAGGACATTATTTCTTGTTGTTATCCGCAAATGCATAGTGATTCATCACTCTGATTCAAGGAAAACCATACTACATGGAAAAACAAGTTAGTGATCCTTAAAAAGACACGTTTTCGCTCCTAGATACCTCGCTATCTTGTGCTTTTCACCTGTTTTCTTATGTATAAAAAAAACAAGCTCTTGCTCACACTTTATTTGAATATAGTTTGTTTTTTCCTTTTTCATTTAATGAAAAAGTCTAATTAATTT